>JAQQSW010020941.1:0-10756 GCA_028646575.1 Pseudocheirus occidentalis | reverse complement strand
CCTCCACTTCTCTTATTTGGTTTTCAAAGTCCTTTTTAAGTCTATCTATGGCTTGTAGGTAATCTTCATGTTTCTTGGAAGCATTTGGTGTGGGAGTTCTGACTGTGTTGTCTTCCTCCCATTCCATGCTTTGATCCTTTTTGTCCCCAAAAAAGGATTTTAGTGTTTTATTGCTGTTCTTAGTCTGCTTCCTTTTCCTCATGTTGTCCAGTCAATTAATTGCTTGATTTTTTAGTTTTGTGAAACTCTGCTTCCAGGGGATAAAACTCTGTCCCAAATCACTGGGGTTTTCACAGCTGTTAGAGCTATTAGGGGGGTGCTGCAGCCCCCAGCAGCTTTGGCTCACTGAAAGTGTACCCCAGGACCACCACCCAAGACCACAATCCAGATACAGGCCGCTCAACGCAAGAGCCCTTGGCCTTTGATCAACCGCTTTTGCCCCCCTGTCGTCTGCAGGACAGGAGCTCTGAAGCAGTGGGGTTGGGCTGCTTTCTTGCCCTGGGGGCAGTTTGGCCTGACTGCTTTCCCCCCCCAAAAAAAATTTAGCTTGAATTCCACTGACCTTTCTCTGAGCTTTGTTTCACCTGGCTTGATAAATGTGGAGATTGCCCCAGGTGCTGCCAATCCACTCTACTGTAGACTCCAGCTGTGGTTTCTCCCAGCCCTGGGGCTCAGCAGAGATTTCAGGCTGGGCTGGCCCCACCTCCCAGCCTGCCACAATGAGCCCCACCTGGTGAGCTGCCTTCAGCCAGAGATGTGTTTTCTGTATTTTTGTGAGTTTGGGAGCCCTAAAATTTATTTAGAGTCATATTTTCTGGGTATTTAAGGTGGCTGTGTGGGAACTGCAAAACTTTGCTGCTTCTATGCTGCCATCTTGGCTCCACCCCCAACTGTTATTTCTTATGACACAGTAATATTCAATTACATCCCTATTCCATAATATATCTAGCCATTCCCCAATAGTAGGGAACCACCTTAGTGTGTTCAACTTTTAACTTTTGCCTATTAAAAAAGGAGAGATACTTTTAATACCTTTGTACATATATTTGTACATACATCTCTTCTTTCTTTGCTTTTCTTAGATATCTCACCCTCTCACTCTCACAATAAAAAGTTGGGCTATAATTTTCATATTAATCAATATATGTGTGATGAATCTACTAAGATACTAATAATTTCATTTTCTCAAGAGCTGCCTCTGTGCATTCTCTATGCTTGGAGCCACACAAAGCAGGCCTAGAGAGGGGAGTGCCAGTAATCATTTTAACTAATCAGTTTCAGAGTGAGGAATTTCTCTTGGCTGAAGTAAAAGTTAAATCACAATTGGGGAAGGAGGGAAGAAGGTGAATTACAAACAATTATTTAGAGCAGCGGTTCTCAGCCTGTGGGTTATGTTCAGTTTGTAACAATGAAAATACATCCTGCATATCAGATAGATTCATAACAGTAGCAAAATTACAGATATGAAGTAGTAACAAAATAATTTTATGGTTGGGGGTCACCACAACATGAGGAACTGTTTTAAAGGGTCGCGGCATTAGGAAGGTTGAGAACCACTGATCTAGAGGTTTCCCATGAGAAACCTACAAGTCCCACAATACAACAATTTTGGAGTCAAGTCTTTGGGGGTTGTGACCACCTCCCCTAAAGTACAGAACTGAAGTTCCATGATAGGAACAAGTTCTACAGTCTTTGATTCACTTCAGTGATTATGAGTGTTGTCAGAGTTTTGATTAATCAGTTTAAACTGCAGTGTGAATGCTGATTCCCAAGCCAGAGAGGCAGCTTTTGAGGAAACGAAATTATTAGTATATTCATTACATATATCATATCAATTAATATGAAAATTATAAATTCCCTTCTTAGGGTAATAGTGATACTGGGGGGGGGGGTAGTAATAGTAGTAGTAGCATCAGCAGCATCAGTAGAAGAAGAACAAGAACAAGAAGAAGGAGAAGAAGAAGAAGAAGATGATGATGAAGAAGAAGAAGAAGGAGGAGGAGGAGGAGGAGGAGAAGAAGAAGAAGAAGAAGAAGGAGGAGGAGGAGGAGGAGGAGAAGAAGAAGAAGATGGTGATGAAGAAGAAGAAGAAGAAGGAGGAGGAGGAGAAGAAGAAGAAGAAGAAGATGAAGAAGAAGAAGAAGAAGAAGGAGGAGGAGGAGAAGAAGATGATGAAGAAGAAGAAGAAGAAGAAGAAGAAGAAGAAGAAGAAGAAGAAGGAGCAATAGTAGTGGAAGTAGAAGCAGCAGCAGCAGTGGTAATAGTGGTAGTAGAAGTAGTAGGAGGAGGAGGAGGAGGAGGGGGAGGAGGAGGAGGAGGAGGAGGAATAGGAGCAACAGGAGCAGAAGTAGTAGAAGAACCATCAGCAGCAGTAAAAGTATTAGTAATACTAGAAACAGCAGGAGCAGTAATAGAAATAGCAGTAGTAGAAGCACCAGCAGTACTAGTAGAAATAGTAGGAGTAAAGCAGTAGCAACAATACTAATAGTGGAAGCAGTAGCAGTAGTAGTGGTGGAGGTAGTAGTAGTAAAAGTGGCAGCTAACATTTACATAGTGTATATGTAATCTCCTTTGATCCCCCAAACAACCTTGGGAGGAAGGTAATATTATTCTCCTCATTTTATAGATGAGGCTCAGAGGTTGATTTGCCCAGGATGACAAAGCTAGTGTCGTCTGAGGATGAATTCAAAGTCAGGTCTTCCTGACCCTAACTCTATCCGTTATGTTACCTAGCTGCCTAATAAAAAGAAAAACATTAAAATGCATAGTAACCTTTTTTAATAGTAGCAAAGAATTGGAAGCAAAGTAGATGATTATCATTTGGAAAATGACTAAACAAATTGTGGTACATGAAGGTAATGAAATGTTACTGTTAAGAATCAGTGAATGTGATGATTACAAAGAAGCACTGGAAGATATAACTGATACAAAGTAAACTAGGCAGAATCAGGAAAATAATATATACAGTGACTGTAACAATGTAAATGAAAATAACAATAACAAAAGCAATAAAAACCGAAGGCTTACAGGGAAATTACAATGACCAGACTGAATCCTAAGGAATAGACATGAAAAGGCTCTGCCCTTCTTTGCAGAGATAGCAGGCAACGGTTGTGGAACAATGAAGACGGATCGTACTTTTCCCATGCACTAGTTAGTTTTGCTGAACAATTTCTTCTTTGTGTGTGTGTGTTTAGGGAGTACTTAGCCTCACTTTTCCAGAGCTAGAGCAGTTCCATCTCTCTCTCAAGGTTGTTTGGGGGACTGACTGCTTTATTGACTTAAGTCCCCATTCTGGTGTGTTCCCTCCTCCTCCTCCTCCTGCCACTGTTAAGTGCCAGGGGCTAGTGCCCTGGTTCCCTTTAACCAATTAACATAAATTAATTTTTCTAAACTTTTACTTTGAAAATATATAAGAGGTACAAACATTTTACTACACCCTGTTCCCAGTTGGGGCAGGGGAACCTCTTTATTCTTTGAAATTCAGGTACAATGGAGCATTGGTTCCATCAAGTTCACGTCCAAATGCAACAACACTACTATATGAGCCCCTGCTTCAGTAACTGGTAGGCTGGGTCCATAAGATTGTTCCTCAGTCCAGATCTCTCATGGGCTCCACTTCTGGACCTCTATCTCCAATCTCCTTCACCTAAAGTGACAAAACAAAAGTCACCCAAGAATGAAGGGCATGTGCCTTGAGAGCTAGGGGTAATCTCATCAATCAGTCATGTCCTTCAGAGGCTGACTTTAATAAGAGCTGGGCCTCAGGGAGGAAACAAGAAAAAAGCTTGAACCACAAATTAATAATTGGTTATGAATATAGTAGTATAATAATTTCTTTTTGAGAAACAAATATATGATGTTAGATGAAGGATAGACAGGAAATGAGAATGCTTTTTCTAGTAGTAAAAACTAGAATTAAAGTCACTAACTAATCAATTGGAGAATGATGAAACAAGTTGGGTAATGTAATGAATGTTGCAACTTCAGTGATGAATGTGAGGACTATAGAGAAACTGTAAGAAATAATTCACTTGGATCTCTCCTTTATTCCAATCAGTATTAATCAGTTTGACATTTTACGTAAATCATATAGGGATAAATAGATAAGTCAGGTTCTTATAGTTGGCCTTTATAATGGGCCTCAAACTTTAATGTAATGTTCACTATTTATTTACTAGTTAGGAACCTCATTTATGCAACCACAAGAATGCTGACAAAGATATTTCCATCCTGGTTTGCTCAAATTCCATGTCCAAAGCCAACATGGGTGGGATGTTTTGATTCTTTGGAAAGTCCCCCAACTTATTTTTGCACGTCCAGACCATTGTCTCTTGTCCAACATGAGCAGCTGATCATCTTATGACCACTTAGTCAGTCGAAATTCCCCATGCTTCAGCCAACCTATAACGTACCCCACGTCCCCAGCTGATATGTCATTTTTGGTGCTCAACAGCAAAGTCTATCAACCAATGAGATTCTGTATTTTACCATGTCTCTTTTTCATATTTGGGTATCAGTCCCTATAAAAACAAGTTCCTGGAGATCAGGGGCATCTCAGATCATGAGGAAGATATGAGGTCCACTTCATTAGAGGGGACCATGGACCTTTAATGAAGTGCCATTGGCTCAGAGCTCTGCCTCAGTGGTTTTCTTGAAGATTGGGCAATTATAATCTCCACAAAAACAAAGGAAGAGTTATATCAATTGATTTTCAATGAAGTAAATAGAACCAAGAAGACAATGCACATGACCATAACAATGCAAATGGACAGAACAAGAAACTCAGACCTGATACTGTGGGATTATAATGATCAAACTTTGTCCCAAAGAAGAGAGGAAAATAATATATCTTTCTCCTTTCTTTGCAGAAATGGGGGACAATAGGTATGGAGCATTGCATATACTGTCAGGCTTAGTTTGTACTAAACTTTCCCCCTTCTCTGTCTTTCTTTTCCTTCTTTATTTAATCTCCAAGGTAGGGAACGATAATATTTTTTGAAATGAAGGTGATTCAAAAACAAAAGCCATTAATAAGATATTTGAAAATGGAAATTCACAGGTTGAATGAATGGGGCAAATCCAAAGTAGTGGTTGAGTTCGAATGTTTGGAAAAGTGACTGCTTTTAAGATAGTGTCTTCTGCTTCAATAGCCGTTAACCAAAATAAATTACTATGAATAAAAAGCTAACTAATGATGGTGTCAGGGTTATCTCATTGGTAAACTACTTTCTACTTCCTTGGCTCTTTCTATAATGCTGTTCCATGTAAGATAAAATATGTCATATTTTAAGATATGTAAGATTAAAAAAACCCTCTCATATTCAGTAAATATTCTTGTGGCCTTGCATAGGAGACAGGGAATTTATAGAAGACTTTATACAGAAAGATGGATTGAACAAAGGGTCTGGTATGATTCTAGCATAATAGCGACCACTGAATGAATCTGGCTAGCGGGACTCTCTTCTTTATAATACCCACCTATATAATATATAATGGAGCCACCTATCATCAAGACCCCTGAGGAACTGCCTGTGTAATTTTCAACTTTCTAGGGGTTTGTACTTCCCAAATCTAGGGTTTTTAAAAAATGGTTATTTGTGGACACGTCATGTTCCTTACCAGAGTACAAACTCTTTGGGGACAGGGACCATGTTTTGTTTCTCTTTATCTCCCTGAGTTCTTTGTAATATATAAGGATCAACAAATTTTAAAAAATGAATTAATGAAACATATTCCTGTTTGATAGCATTCTCTATTGTACCATATAGACTACAGAATATAGAAAACTTGTTCCAAAGTAATATGGATCTACTGCCATAAGGAAGTGATTAATTGAGCTCTGAGTAAATTTTGAAAACTTAAGACCCGATCAGAAGTTTTGGTGCGTGCTACTGCTTTTTTTTTTTTAAGTAGGAGTAAGGAAATTACAAAAAGAAGGGCGATTAGGAGCAGCTAGATAATAGAGTCCACTAGGCTGTGGAGTCAGCCTATGGAGACTGACTATAGAGTCAGGAAGACCTGTGTTCAAATCTAGCCTTAGACACCTATTTGCTGAGAAACTCTGGGCAAGTCACTCAGCCTCAGTCTGCTCTAGTTTCCTCATTTATAAAACAGAAATAATAGCACCCACCTCCCTGGGTAGGTTGTCATAAAGACTGAATAAGATAATATTTGTAAAGTACTTTATAAACCTTAAAAATCTAAATAAATATTAGCTATTACTATTAAGAAAAAGAAACAGAAAAGTAGGAAAATGGAAGTGAACTAGAATGATTGAGAAGTAGTCTCTTTTAGTCCTTGCTGAGCTTATAGCTTCTATGTCAACAGTCAGAGAGTCATCTGATTTTATTGGTGTTGCTGTCACTTTACAGTCTTGAGTTTTATAATTCACTATCTCTGGAAAGGGAATGAAAGTGAAATCCTAGCTTCTCCCAGTCTGCTTTCTCGTTTTCCCAGCAATTTTTGTCAAATACTGATTTCTTGTTCCAAAATCTTGGATCTTTGAGTTCATCAAACACAAGATCACTGTGGTCATTTACTATGCGTCAATACACATATATCATATTGATTAATATGAAAATTATAAATGCCCTTCTCAGGGTAATAGTGATTCTGGGGGTGGTAGTCGTAGTCGTAGTCGTCGTCGTAGTCCGTAGTCATCGTAGTTGTAGTAGTAATAGAAGTATAAGTATACCTCATCTGTCCCACTGATCCACCATAGCCAGTACCACGTTGTTTTAATGTTTGATATCTGGGTTTATTTTATATCCTACAACATTGCTGAAGTTGTTTCAATTTGTTTTTTAGTTGACTTTCTAGGGATCTCTAAATAAATCATTATATCATTGGCCAAAAAGTTATAGTTTTACCTGTGTTTATTATTCCAATTACTTTTTCTTGTCTTATTTCTATAGGTAGCATTTTTAGTATAATTTTGAATAATAATGGCGATAATGGAAATTCTTGCTTCACCCCCATCTGATTGAAAAAGTTTATAACTTACCCTGATTACGCTTGATGCTCGCTCTTGCTTTTAGATCAGCGCTACTAATCACTCTAGGGAAGTTCTACTTATTGCTGCGCTTCCTAACTTTTTCCAAAATAGGAGTGGGTATTAAACTCAAAATCGTCCTTATTTTTGTTGTTTCTGTTGCTGTGGCCAATTATGTTTATGATTTTCCTAATATTGAACCAGCCCTTCATTCCTGGCATAAATCCAGCCTGGTCATAGTGTATGACCTTTGTATTGTATTGCTATAATTACCTTTATAATATTTTATGTACAATTTTCCCATCAATATTCATTAGGGAAATTGTGATATAGTTTTCTTTCTCTGTTTTGACTTTCCTAGTATCAATACCATATTTGTGTAATAGAAGGAACTTGGTAAAACCCCTTCTTTACCTATTTTTTTCAATCTGCTTATATAGTATTAGAAGAATTGTTCTTTAGATGTTTAGTATAATTTTCTTATGTATCCATCTAGTTTTTCCTTAGGGTGTTCATTTATGATTTGTTCGATATCTTTTTCTAAGATAGAGATTTTAAAGTATTCAACATCCTGTTCTGATAAAATAGGCAATTTATACTTTTGTAAGTATTCATCCAACTAATTTAGACTGTCAGTTTTAATGGCATATAGTTGGGTGAAGTAGCTCATAATAATTGCTTTTATTTTCTCTTCTTTGATTGTGAATTCACCTTTTTCATTTTCAATACTAGTAATTTAGTTTTCTTTTTAAAAAATAAAATTACTCAATGGTTTGTCTATCTTATTGTGTTTTTAAAATAGCTCCTAGTTTTATTATTTCAATGATTTTTTAAAAAACATTTTAATTTTTGTTAATTTTGCCTTTGATTTTCAAATTTTCTGTTTTGGAGTTTAGTTCAGGGTTTTCAATTCATTGTTTTTCCAGTTTTATTTTTTGTTATATGTCCAACTCATTGAACTACTCTTTTCCCCTTTTACTGATGTAAGCATTTAGAGATATAAAATTTCCCCTAAGTACTACTTTGGCTACATTCCACAAAATATGGTATGTTGTCTCATTGTTGGCATTATTTTAATGAAATTATCGATTTTTTTCTATGATTTGTTTCTTGACCCACCCTTTCTTTAAGAGTAGACTATTTAGTTTCCAATTAATTTTTAATCTGTTTCAAAGGCCCTTTATTGAATGTAATTTTTATTGTGTTATTGTCAGAAATGATGCATTTCATATTTTTGCATTTCTGCATTTGGTTATGAAATTTTATGTCCTAATATATGATCAATTTTTGTGAAAGTGCCATAAAAGCTGAGAAATAGGTATATTCTTTTCTATTCCTATTCAATATTCTCCAATGGTCTATCATATCTAACTTTTCTAAAATTCCATTCATCTCACTAACTTCTTTCTTGTTTATTTTATGGTTAAAAATTATCTAGAACCACGAGGGCGGTCAATTAAGGTTTCCCACTAATTTAGTTTTACTATTTTCCCCATAATTCATTTAACTATTCTTTTAAGCATTTTGATGCTATTCCATTTGGTGCATGTTATGTTCAGTATTGATATTAATTCATTATATATGATACCTTGTAGCAAAATGTAGTTTCTTGATTATTTCTTTTAGTTAGATTTATTTCTGCTTTTGTCTTTTCTGGATCATTATTGCTGTCCGTGCCTTTTAAACTTCAGCTGAAGCATAATTATTCTGCTCCAGTCCCTTGTTTTAATTCTATGTGTATATTTTTGTTTCAAGTCTATTTCTTGCAAACGACATATTGTTGGATTCTGGTTTCTAATCCATTCTGCTATCCTGTTCTGTTTTATGAATCATATTGTAGGCATGGCTCTAAAATGAGCACCTTCTCAGTTGAGGTTCAAAGTCTGGACAAAATGAGGCACTCAATTCACTGCACATTTAACAAAGGATGTTTGCTTTACCCTGACAGAGCAAAGATATTAAAAAAGAATACAGTGTTACTTAGCTTCTCTTGACATACTCCTTCTCATCTCTATGAGGAAAGGTGTCTGGTCAGTGAGTCATTAGGATATAATAATTCATGTGGTCTTGGGTACCCACCAACTCTGAGAGTCACTGAGTCCACAGGTTTGTATTTTTTTTGTTGACCCTAGGCCAGGAAGACACACCAGAGAAGTTGAGGCTGATCAGGTTTCCTAGGGAGTAAGAAGCTTCAAAGACTACAAAGGAAGCTACTATGGAAGCTGGGGCTGAAGAAAGTGGGGTGGGGAGAAAGCTGTGTCAGAAGAAGAGAATCTCTTTCAAGAAACTTCTGTCCTATCACATACTGCTCCTTTGTTGTAAGGTCCTCATGATCGTCTTAAATGACTTTCCACCATTTAAATAGCTAGACAGTTCTTCTGTCAAGGCTAATGCTAATGTAGGAAAAAGAAGGGAAAGGGACAATTAAAAAAATTTTAAACCTGTCTAATCTTATAACAAAGGCTTATGTGTTGGTTTTGATGGCTCAGAGTGAGTATAAATAACAATTGTTCCTGTTTTGGTCAGGAACCTTAAGGGTCTTCTCCTCACAGATAGATTTTTTTTAACTAGGTAAAGAGGTTATTTTTCTTTCTTTTTTGGGGGGGGCAGGAAGAGCTCATTTCTTACCTAGCCTTAATCACAAAATAGGTATAACCTCAGACAAACTAAGACCTGGAAAAGACCTTAGCTTAAAAAGGCCAAGGTCTCCTATTGCATATGGAGCCATCTCAGGTTGCCCTGATCTATATCTTGTGACTGGACCCAGATGACAAGGGAGGAGAGAGTGAGGCTGGTGACTGAACAGTCTTTTCTACCTCACTTAAATCCAGTTCACTTGTAAGTTGTGACATCACCTTTTCAATATCACAGTTCTCTTTAAGAATGAAGGACAAACAAGAGACTGTTGTGGTTTCAGGTACCCACCAAGTCTGAGATGTCCTGAGACCTAAAGGCTTGGGTTATTATTGGCCTTGGGCCAGGAAACTGTATGGGAGAAGCTGGGACCAATCTTTTTTCCTAGATTGTGTGGAGGTTTTACAGCTTCACCAGGAAAGCTGGGAACTGAGGAAGTTTTAGAGGGTTTTGTGTGGGGAGAAAACTGTGTTAAGGATGGGAAGTTGCTTCAGAAAACTGCTGTCCTACCATAAGGTAAGTTCATCCTATTCATATTCAGTTATGATTATTAACTATGTATTTCCTTTCATGCTGTTTCCTATACTTATTCCTTTCTTTTATACCTCATCCCCTTGCCCTCAAGAGTGTATTAGCTTGGGAGGGGGGCAGAGCCAAGATGGCGGCATAGAAGCAGCAAAGCACCGCAGCTCCCACACAACCACCCTAAAAACTCATAAAATGGAACTCTAAACAGATTTTCGAGCTCCAAAACTCTCCAAAATACAGAAAACACATCTGTTGCTGTAGGCAGCTCAGCAGGTGGGTCTCTTCGAGGCAGTCTGGGAGCCGTGGACGGCCCAGCCTGAAACCCCGGCCCAGTCAGGTCCCAGGGCATTAGGTGGAGCCGAGTCTATAGGAGAGCAGATGGGCTGCAGTGAAGGCACAGTTACCACATTTATCAGGCCAGAAGAAAAAAAGGCTAAGAGAAAGGTCAGTGGATTTTGCTAAATTTGGAGGAGAAGAGTGGTCTGGCCAAACTGCTCCCAGGACAAGGAAGCAGCGGGAGGTGGCTGTGGCAGCAGGAACGGCTGAGAGCAGCAGCGGCCTCCACTGGACTGCTTCAGAGCCCCCGGCCTGCAGATAGCA
>JAQQSW010020940.1:0-10756 GCA_028646575.1 Pseudocheirus occidentalis | reverse complement strand
ACTTGTTCCACTCTAATTCTGAAGGAATTATTCTCTTCAGAATGCTTTTGAGATTCTTTTTCCATCAGGGAAATTCGACTTTTTAAGGCATTCTTCTCCTCATTGGCTTTCTGAGCCTCTTTTACCATTTGGGTTAATCTATTTTTTAAAGTGTTGTTTTCTTCAGTCAGGTTGTTGAGACTCTTTTCATGATTTTCTCGTATCATTCTCATTTCTCTTCCCAATTTTTCCTCCACTTCTCTCATTTGTTTTTCAAAGTCCTTTTTCAGTTGATCTGTCTTTTCTAGGCATTCTTCAAGTATCTTGGAAGCATTTGGTGTGGGAGTTCTGACTGTGTTGTCTTCCTCCTGTTCCATGCTTTTATACTTTTTGTCCACAAAAAAGGATTCTAGAGTTTTATTGCTGTTCTTATTTTGCTTTCTTTTCCTCATGTTGGCCATTCAATCAATTGGTTGTTTGTTTTTTTTAGCTTTGTGGAACTCTGCTTCCAGGGGGGGAAACTGTTCCAAATTGCTGGGGTTTGAGGTTTTCCCAGCTGCCGGAGCTATTAGGGGGGTGTGTCAGGCCCCCCCCCCCCCAGCTTTGACTTGCTGAGAGCATTCCCCAGGACCACCACCCAAGACCACGATCTGGATCCAGGCCGCTGAACGCAAGAGCACTTGGCCCTGATCAATCAACTTAGCCCCCCTGTGGGGTCCGCAGGCCAGGGGCTCTGAAGCAGCCCAGTGGGGTAGCCACCAATTACAGCAGTTCCTGCCCTTCCCCCACTGCTTCCTTGCCCTGGGGGCAGATTGGCCGAACTGCTTTTCCTTCCCCAAATTTAGCTTCAAAGTTCCACTTTCACTGACCTTCTCTAATCCTGGCTTGGTAGATATAAAGATTGCTTTAGGTGCTGTAGATCTTCTCTGAAGTAGACTCACGCTGTGGCTTGGGAGGCTAGACTCCTCTCAACTGCCCTGGGGCCTGGCCGCGGTATCGGTTTCCTTTTTGGCGGTTGAGCTCCTGCTGCTGAGCTGCCTTCATCGAGAGATGTGTTTTCTGTATTTTAATGAGTTTGAGAGCCCTAGAATTTGTTTAGGATCATACTTTATTGGTGTTTAGGGTGGCTGTGTGGAAGCTGCAGAACCTTGCTTCTTCTAAGCCACCATCTTGGCTCCACCCTCTGAATAAGTGATTCTTGATTTTAATCCTAGCTCCTTTGACATTTAGAATATCCTATTATAAGCCCTCCAGTCCTTTAATGTAGAAGCTGCTAAATCCTATGTTATCCTTATTGTGTTTCCATAATACTTGAATTATTTCTTTCTGACTGCTTACAGTATTTTCTCTTTGACTTGGGAACTCTGGAATTTGGCTGTAATATTCCTGGCAGTTTTTATTTCAGCAAGTTATCACAGTGGATTCTTTCAATTTCTGTTTTTACCTCTGGTTTTGTAATATAAGGGCAGTTTTCCTTGAAAATTTCTTGAGATGATTCTGGGCCCCTTTTTTGGGTCATAGCTTTCAGATAGTCTAATAATTTTTAAGTTATCTCCTGGATTGTTTTTCCAGTGAGATATTTCACATTGTCTTCTATTCTTTTGGTTTGGTTTTACAGTCTCTTGATTTCTCATAGAGTTGTCAGGTTCCATTTGCTCTATTCTAGTGTTTAAGAAATTTTTTTCTTCAAGGAGTTTTTGGATCTTTTCCATTTGAAATATTCTGCTTTTTAAGGCATTCTCCTCATTGGATTTTGGGACCTGTTTTGCCATTTGGTCTAGTCTGTTTTTTCAAGCTGTTTTCTTCAGTGTTTTTTGGGGTCTCCTTTACCAAGCTGTTGACTCATTTTTCATGAATTTTTCTTCTCACTTTTTCCTCTACTTATCTTACTTGACTTTTAAAATTCTTTTTTTTTTTTTTGCCTTTTTTTTTAGAGGGCAGTTGGGGTTAAGTGACTTGCCCAAGGTCACACAGCTAGTTTTTGTGTTAAGTGTCTGAGGTCGGATTTGAACTCAGGTACTCCTGACTCCAGGGCCGGTGCTCGATTCACTGCGCCACCTAGCTGCCCCTAAAATTCTTTTTGAACTCTTCCATAGCCCAAGACCAATTCATGTTTTTCTTGGAGGCTTTGGATGTAGGAGCTCTGACTTCATTGTTTTCTTCTGGTTGTATGTTTTGATCTTTCTGGTCGCCAAAGTAAATTTGTTTAAGTCTGAGTTTTTTCTGTTGTTTGCTCATTTTCCCAGCCCAATACTTGACTTTTTAATTTTAATTTTAATTCTTTGTTTAGCTAGGACTCTGCTTCCAGTGTGGAAGGGTGTACAGTCCTAAGCTTCAGGGATTTTGTGCAACTGTTTTCAGAGATGTTTCTAGGGAACCGTGAGCTTTCAGTTCTTTTGAGGTGGTAATGATTTAAGGAGAGTTGTTTATTCCTCTCCTGACCTGTGTTCTGGTCTGTGAGTGACCCCCAAGCACTCTTCTGGGCCCTGGAACTGTGAGAAGGATTCCTTCTCTGCTGTTGTCAGAGTTTCTGCTATGCCAGTGCTCCAAGTACTGTCACCCAGGACTACAGTCCAGATCCAAGCATGAGCAAAACAACAGTCCTGTCTCAGTGCCAGCAGAGACCTCTGTAGTTTCTTTTTGAGAATTCTGTTCCCTTACCCTTGGTGCGCTGAGAGTTCTGGAAATAGCCGCTGCCACCATGTCCACCACCACTACTGGGGCTGGACTGCACATCTTTTTCACCCAGGACTGATAGAGTTTTTCTGTTGATCTTCTAAGTAGTCTTTGTCATTTGTGGGTTGAGAAGTCTGAAGACCACCACCGCTGCCAGTGATTGAGTCCTCTGAGGCCTGCTTCGGGTTTGCTGGGGCTTGTTTTCTAGTGGTGTGATCAGTGCTGGACTGAGCTCCTCTGTCAGCATAGTGCAACAGACCTTTCCTGTTGACTTTCTGGGTTGTCTTGGACTAGTAATTGTTTCACTCTTTTTTGTGGGTACTGCTGCTTTAGAAATTGTTTAGAGTCATTTTTTACAGGGGTTTTAGGGAGAGGAGAGCTCAGGCCGTTCTCTGACTTTATTCTACCATTTTGCCTCCTCCTGCAAGGGGTGGGGCCATGCTTTCTTTCTCTCATAGATATAGATATAGATCCATAATGAGGGTTTGAGGATAGTAGTACCTTTCAGCTCTTAAGAGACTATCCCTTAATGGTTCTGTACTCATACAGAAGAGTTCTTGAAAGCAGCTTGAAATTAGACAAATAAAGTTGTTAAAGTTTGCATATCCTTTGACTTAAAAATACAAGTACTAGGCTACTACCCTGGAGACATCAAAAAGAAGAAAAGGACCCACACATAAAAATATCTATATCATCTCTTTGTGGTGGCAAAGAACTGGAAATGGAGGGTTTCCATCAATTAGGGAATGGCTGACCAAATCATGGTATATGAAAATAATGGAATAATACTTTTGTAAAATGAAATGGTTTCAGAGTAAAAATGTGAAGACCTTTATGAACTGAACTGATGCAGAGTGAAATGAGCAGAAACAGAATGATACATTTGATGACCTACAGTGAAATATGCTACTCATCTCCTCATAGGAGTGTTACTGAGGGTGCTGCAAGTAGAGGCATATTTCTAGAACATAGCCAACAAAGATTTGTTTGTTCAGTTATACATATCTGTTTAAACGGTTTTCTTTTTCTTTTTTTGTGACAGAGATAGAAGGAAGAAAAAAGTTGAATTTATTTTGTGTATTTAAAATATGAAACTAAACTTGGCCACACAGAAAAAAAGATTAGAAGGAAGTTCAGAAGGGCAGTGGCAAGCAAGAGATCTTTATTGCTATTATGTTAGATTTAACAATTTAAAAATGTATCTAAGTTTCATATATAATCCTCATTTCTGTTCTTTGTGAATTGAAATATTAAAGTTTTATCTCTCTTAGTATTTTATTGATGATCCTTTTATGTCACTTCCTAATGGCTCTTCCCACACACAGATTCCATAAAAAACTTAAATCATTGGGCAAGCAAAATAACACACTGACCATGCCTGAAAATGTATACTTCGTTCTGCAGTTGTCACTTCAGTTAAAAAAAAAAAAAAGACAAATTTCACCAGTCTTCTCAAATCAGTGTTGGTCATTGCATTGTTTAGAGTTCTGAATTTTTTTTTTTAACATTTTACTTTCTTTTAATACTGTATTTGTTCTCTTAGTAATGCTTAATTTGTTCAGTATCAGTTTGTACATCTTCCCAAGTTTTCCTTCCTATTTCTTCCTGTTTGTCATTTCTTATATATAGCTCAATAAATTAGTATGATACATATTTCAGTTTTTGTTCAGTCAAGCCATTCCCCAAGTGATGGGCACTTACTTTTTAACTTCCATTTCTTAGCTGTTACAAAATGTACCATTGTCATATATGGGGTCTTTCACTTTTTAATATTGTGATTTGTATGCCTAGGTTTATTGCTGAGTCAAAGGCCACAAAGAGTTCTTGAACTATTACTTTAATTCCAAATTGTTTTGCAGAAATTTTGTTACTCTTCAGCTCCAACAAGAGTTCATTAGTGTTCCCATCTTCTCATATCCCTTCTAGCATCAGCCATTTTCATCCTTTTGCCAGTCGAATGTGTGTGATATGAAACCTTAAAGTTTTTAACTTACATTTTTCTTACGAATTTGGAGTACTGTCTCATATGGTTGTTGATAGTTTTCATTTCTTTTAAAGATTGCCTGTTCATAAGGTTTTAGCCCTTTTCTGTTCAGTGGCTCCTTTTCTAATGAATTTGTGTTAATTCTCCATCTTGTATTTAGATTTTTATCAGATATTTGCTACAAATATTTTCCCCATTCTACTTGTATCTTCTAATTCTAGCTGCATTGATTGTCATAATGCAAAAAAATTTTTTAACTTTTTGCACTCAGAATTGATTCTTATCATTTCTGTTCCTGTTTAATGAAGACTTCTATTAGGCATATTTTTAGAAACTATTTCTTCCACTCTTAGCTAACTTTTTAGTGATATGATCTTTTATTTATGCTGTATATCCATTTGGAGTTTATTGTGGTATATGATGTAAAATGTTGGTTTAAATCTAGTTTTTGCTCAAGTGTTTACCCAGTGATTCTTCCCACAATATTTTTTAAATTAACTTTTGTTTATTTTTAGTTTATATCATTCATTTCCACAAGATTTTGAGTTACAAATTTTCTCCGTCTTTCCCCTACCCACCACCCAAAAATAGCGATCCCATTGTATACCCCCTCCCCCAATGTCTCCTACATCCTCCCCCATCACTCCTCTTTCTTTCCAGTAGAGCAAGATGGATCTCCCTACCCCAGTACCAATATATCTTATTTCCAAGTTGCATGTAAATAATAATAATAAGTGTATTTAAACATTTGATTTTAAGACTTTTAAATTCTATATTCTTTCTCTTCTTCCCTTGTCACCCACCCCCACTGGAAAGACAAGCAATTCAATAGAGGCTGTATGTGTGTAGTTACCAAAACATCTCCACAATGGACATATTGTGAAAGACTGACTACATTTCCCCCTGTCCCTTTATAAAAGTGTGTGCTTCTAACAACCCTCCACCCCAGCCTGCTCTAGCCTCCATCATCCCCCCTCTCTTCCCCTTTCCCTCCTACTCTCCTGTAGGGCAAGATACCCAGTTTAGAGTGTATGTCATTCCCTCCCTAAGCCAAATTCAATGAGAGTAAGGTTGACCCATTCCCTTTTGCCTTCCTGTTCTTTTCCATTTTAACAGTTATCCCTTGCCTCTTCTATGTGAGATAATTAATCCCACTCTGTCTCTCCATCTCCTCTCATTCTGTTCTTCTCCCACCTCTCAGTTTCACCTTTTAAAATATCCCTTCCTATTCAGTTGATCCTGTGCCCTCTATGTATATCTGTACATATATGTACACAAACTCACACGTATTCATATACATATATACCCTTCTATATGGACGTATGTGTATGTATACATATACACACATTTATATTCCCTTCAATATGGACGTATGTGTATGTATACATATACACACATTTATATTCCCTTCAATATGGACGTATGTGTATGTATACATATACACACATTTATATTCCCTTCAATTATCCTCATACTGAGAAAAGTTACGTAAGTTGCAATTATTGTTTTTCCATGTTGGCATGTAAATAGTTCAGCTTTGATTCAGTTCCTTATGATTTTTTACTCCGTTTACTTTCTCATGCTTTTTGTATTTGAATGTCAAACTTCTTATTCATTTCTGTTTTTTTTCCTCAAGAATGCTTGAAAGTCTTCCACCTCATTGAATGACCATACTGTGTGGGGTGCAAAGACTCTACCCCAAATTGACTACTCAGAGATTTCTCCAGGTGAAAGCAGAAAGGTTTCTTTATTAGAATCTCTAGAGAAGTGGGCTGTCTACACCACTGGAACACCAGAGGAAGGAGGCCCCCGTACAGAAGCAGAAGCTGGGTTAAATAGCCAAAAACCACAAAATCCCTCCCTAATAACCAGACCTTCATTCCCATTGGTGGGAAGGGGTATCCTTACAATCCTTTTACCCAATATAAAATTATTTATCAGAAGTTAGCTTATCACACATTACATATTTTCCTCTTTACCAAAAAGCAGACAATTTACAGAAACACCTGGCAAACAGATTACTTGTTGCAAAAAGTAGGCAACTTATAGATCGCTTGTTGCTTTTCTTGTTTACCAAAGATAGGGAGCTGTCAGACATTATAGAAAAATAAAATTTGGGCCTATCAAGACTATAACCTAGCTCAAGTTTGGTGACTGTCTCTTTTACTTTATGGGAATATTTTCATTTGTTCGTCTCAATCTCTAATTTTCTGACAGCGTGCGTGGTGACAGGAAACAAGGAGCTCTTGCAGATAGTCTACCTGAGAAACTACATTCTGTCCCACACAATATTATCCCCTGAAACATTATGCTCAGTTTTGCTGGGAAGGTGATTCATGGTTTTAATGCTAATTCCTTTGATCTCCAGAATATCATATTCCAGGCCCTTCAATCCCTTAACAAAGAAGCTTCTAGATCCCTGCGTTATCCTGATTGTGTTTCTACAGTATTCAAATTGTTTCTTCTTGACAGCTTTGTAATATTATTTCCTTGATCTGGGAACTCTGGAACCTGGCTATAACATTCCTAAGAGTTTAATTTTAATTTTGGGGATCTTTTTAAAGAGGTGATTGGCGAATTCTTTCAATTTCTATTTTGCCCCCTGGTTCTAAGATATCAGGGCAGTTTTCCTTGAGAATTTCTTGAAGGATGCTTTCTAAGTTCTTTTTTTGACCATGGCTTTCAGGTAGTCCAATAATTTTTAAATTGTCTCTCCTGGATCTATTTTCTAGGTCAGTGTTTTTTCCAGTGAGATATTTCACATTGCCTTCTACTTTTTCATTAGTTTGGATCTGTTTATAGTATCTTGATTTCTCAAAGTCATTATTAGCTTCCATTTGCTCCAATCTAATTCTGAAGGAATTATTCTCTTCAGTGACCTTTTGAGATTCTTTTTCCATCTGGAAAAAGCTTTTTAAGGCATTCTTCTCCTCATTGGATTTTTGGGCCTCTTTTGCCATTTGACTTAAGTCTATTTTTTAAGGTGTTATTTTTTTCAGTGAGGTTGTTGACTCTCTTTTCATGATTTTCTTGCATCATTCTCATTTCTCTTTCCAATTTTTCCTCCACTTCTCTTATTTGGTTTTCACAATCCTTCTTAAGCTCCTCTGTGCCCTGTAACCAGTTTGTTTTTCTTGGAAGCTTTTGGTGCAGGAATTCTGATTGTGTTTTCTTCTTCCTGTTCCATGCTTTGATCCTTTTTTTTCTCAGAAAAGAAATCTAAGGTTTGGTTGCTTTGCTTCCTTTGCTTGCTCATGTTGCCAGTTGATTACTTGACTTTTGATCTCTTTGACACAGTAGAACTCTGCTTCCAGAGGGGAGAGGTTTGTCTCAAATAGCTAGGGTTTCCATAGCTGTTGAAACTATTAGGAGGGTGCTCTATAGCCTCTATAGCCCCCATCAGCTGTATTTTCATTGTTACAAATTGAACATAATTAAAGCATAGTGATTAATCACAAAAACTATGTAATTATATATTGTGAAATATTTATTTCTAATTACAAATGAAATTTTGTCTTGAAGCATAGTGCAGAATGGGTAACATTCTTAATATAACAACAGTAAACTAACAGTTTTTGTGACAATATGCTTGTAAAAAGCCAACATCAGTGTGAAGGTTGAGATTGCTTCTTTCTCACCAGATCAGAAATTTTCGGGGCAGTTTTTGCAAGAACACAACAAAGATCATCTTCCACAAGTCTGCTTCTGTATTTAGACTTGATAACCAACAAGCTGGAAAAGCTGTTAAACAAAGATATGTTGTTGGAAATGGAAGGAGAAGGCGCAGCACAGTCTCAGACAGAACGGGATATGACCGCAGATATTTGGTCCAGAATTTGTAACTGGCATTGTAGAGAAATCAGTTTTCGCCGCATCGCTGCTAATAAGTTCAGTGAACTCCTCTTGTGCTGTTTCAGGAACATCTTCAGCTTTGACTGTGAATGGGCTTTTGGCAAGTGCAAATGGGGTGTCAGGTAGATTTGGAAAGTACGATGAAATTACATCTGCAAGCATGTACAAGTGTTCTTTCACAGAAATTCTCATTATAATTCTTTTTGTCTTAGTTCATTGTCACATTCCTCAAAGAAAGCAGATAAGGTAGGCAACATGTAAATTTTATTTTCATCCAATTTTTTTTTTTTTTGCCAAAGATGAAGCTTCTTTTGGAATGAGCAGATCTTTTCAGATAAATCAAGGCATATTGTATTTTGTCCTTGCAGTGATAAATTTAACTCATTCAAGATGGCAAAGATGTCAACCAAGTAAGCTATTTTCCGTAGTTCACTTTTATCACTGAAAAGTGCTTCAAACTGTGGTCTTGCTTTCTGATTAAAAAATGTTTTGAGTTCATCATGAAGCCCAAAAACAGGTTATAAAACTTTTCTTCTTGACAGCCATCTCACTTCAGGGTGAAATAGCAAAGCATTGTTAGCTGTATCCAACTCATCTCACAGTTGTGAAAAGAGTTGACGGTTTAAAGTGCTCGCCATACAAAAATTGTAAAAAAAAAATTTTTAATCAATACAAAATTAACAGAACTTATGACAAGTTTCATTACTTCTTGTAACTCTTGTGGCAGCGTCTTTGTTGCTAATATTTGCTGATCAATCATACAGCGAGTTCCGAAGACTTTTGGTTCCTCATTCAGTACCAAACCTTGTTATCCAGATCAATATCCTAGCATAGCTAGAGCACCATCTGTGCAAACACCACAAACCTTTTCCCAAGAGATTTTACGCTCTTTCAGAAATGAATAAACTGTGTCAAATATATCACATATAGTAGTTGTTGTTTCAAGAGGTTTGCTACAAAAAAAAAACCACCTCATCTTTAAAGTCACTATCATTAACATACCTCATTTAAACCTGTAACTGTGTACAGTTGGCAACGTCTGTAGATTCATCAAGCTGGATACTAAATATTAGAAGTGGAGCAGATTTAATTTCCTGGATTACCTGATCAAGAATGTCAGCAGACTATCATCTATTATTCTGTGCACAGTGTCATTAGATAAGGAAATATTGCACTCAATTTTGTAACAAATTCGTCTCTGATCATAACTTGAACAGTGTCTTTGGCTACTGGCAACAGTAAATCCTCAGCAATAGTGTGAGGTTTCATAGCTCTGGCAATTCCAAGTGTCACCAAATATGAAGCTTCAACAGCTGCTATGTTTTGTTGGTGGTGCTTGCCACCAGTGTCATCTGGCTTTCTTGAGTCTATCAGCTTTGCTTCTAAAATAGTTGGTGTCCTTGCCGTCAAAGCTCAGATGCTTGCTGTTCGACTTCTTAGATTTGGCTGATAGAACTTAACAACAAGTAACACATTGTGGTTTCTCAATTCCTGCTGTAATTATTGAGGTAAAACTATACTGTAAAAAATCCTTACTATATTTTCTTTTCTTAAAGTTCTCTATATGATCCATTGTCATAGGATGGTTTGCTAATGAAAAATAATATATAACAATAGCTTTAATAATACAAAAAATGATATATGGCATAGTTCAGTCAATACAGTTCATTAAAATATCCTACAACTTATTATTCTGTTTTTTTATATACCTGTTACTATCACAAGGGGGCAGTATTCTCATCAACCACAGCAGAAAAAGACCTATCAGCATCCAGATTAAGTTCCCATGGTAGAGATGATTTTTTTTTTTTGCAGTAGTTGATGATTTTACAGTACATGATTTTATGTTTACCCAAT
The DNA here is from genome assembly GCA_028646575.1 of Pseudocheirus occidentalis. Classification (NCBI taxonomy): domain Eukaryota; kingdom Metazoa; phylum Chordata; class Mammalia; order Diprotodontia; family Pseudocheiridae; genus Pseudocheirus; species Pseudocheirus occidentalis. Next base: position 408 of record JAQQSW010020940.1, on the reverse strand, counting down.
AATTATAATTCATGATGTGTCGTTTTACCTCCAGTACTGCTGCTTTCAACCTAGCAGCTGCTTTCTACATGTGTGACTGATCAGCATAAGTACATTATGGCACCAGCCCTGTCACATACACCTGTATCTGTATAGGGTGTATGTGATGGGGTTGGTGCAATGATGTCATCATGCCAGGTACTCATGTAGGCCTATATGTATGTGGGCCCCCCTACCCCCAGACAGAGGAGTGGTGATGCAATTCTTAAGATCATCGGAAATGTGTTTTCTTTTCTTTTCTTTTTTTAATTTTAATTTATTTTCTTGGTTACATCGTTCATTTCCACAAGGTTTTGAGTTACAAATTTTCTCCCCTTTTTGTCCCTACCCCCCAGCCCAGAACATTGATCCCACTGTAAGGCCCCTCCC
>JAQQSW010020939.1:0-10756 GCA_028646575.1 Pseudocheirus occidentalis | reverse complement strand
TATTTAAAGCTATACAATTAAATGCAACTGGGAAATAATACATACAGGGACAGGGGCAGGGAGGAGCTCCCTACCCTGCTAGAAAGCTAGAGAGGTGTTGGAGGAGGGCATAAAAGGGAACAGATTGTGGGAGGGGTCTTACAGTGGGATCAATGTTCTGGGGTGGGGGGTAGGGACAAAAAGGGGAGAAAATTTGTAACTCAAAACCTTGTGGAAATGAATGATGTAACCAAGAAAATAAATTAAAATTTAAAAAAAAAAAAAGAAATTTTAAATCTTCGAAAAAAAAAATTGCACACAAAAAAATAATATATCACTGATCTGATACTTAAACGGAAAAACTGAGAAAACATTTCCATTTCGAATTGTGAGTTCACGTAAGTACATCAAGTTACTCCATTCACATTTCTTTTCAAATTATTGAAGAAAACTTCACATTTCCAAATACAATTTCCTTAGGCAGATGCATCACATGCAACCCAGATTTTGGTAGATGTCAAGAACACTTTACACATACACACACACACACACACACACACACACACACACGATATTGGTGATAAGTCACATAGAAACAGAATACATCATCTAGCTTTCGGTAAGAAATTTTAAGTCATTTATCTTATCTAGGCAGACTTTCCTTAAAGATGTTGAATTAATTTATTTTTAAAAATTCTCAGTGAAATAATACCACAGACACACAATCTGAGTTATCACGGTCCCAGAAATGGTTGAGGAGAGGAAAAACTGAGGAAACTTCAACTATATAATTCTATTCTATTTGACTGTGTGATGGTGCAAAGCTGAACGTCTACTTTGAGAGCTTTGAGATCACTGAAAGCTGCCACTCTGGTGGTACACAGAACAAACAAGATCTTCCATTTTTGAGTGGCTGAAAAAGGGGATGAGTTCATATTAATATGCTCTTTTTATCTGCAGGGCAATTGGGGTTGTGACTTGCATAAGGTCACATGGCTAATAAGTGTTAAGTGTCTGAAGCTGCATTTGAACTCAGGTCCTCCTGACTCCAGGGTTGGTGCTCTATTCACTGTGCTACCTACCTGCTCCAGTAGTACTTTATTTCCATTGTCTTAAGACTAATATCCAGCTCACTGATTCAGTGGCCTGGGCTTCCTCTGGACACATTATCATTTTATATCTTCTTGCCTTTAGCAGGAACTACTGGGCTTCCCCTTTTGTTTATCTATACAATTATCAAGCTATTGTTATTGTCCATTGGGTTCTGTTAAACCTCAAGTCAAAGGTGGTCTTAAAGTCTGAAAATTATTGCCTGCTCTGTAGAAGTTGAGATGGTAGGTGCCTAAATAAAAATACTTTCACTCCTTTCAGTCCTCCAGAGATGTCTTTCCCAGGGTCCTTCAATAGTAATACCTTCCCTCTGAGACTGCCTCCAACTGACCTTGGATGTATCTAGTATGGATGTAGTTGTTCGCAGGTTTTTGCCAAGGTTAGAACGTGAACTTCTCAAGGGAAAGGAATGTTTGGCCTTTGTACCTCCAATGTTTAACATAGTAGGTGGTTAATAAATGCTTGTTGATTTGGTTACTTTAGACCAGTGGTTCTCAACCTTCCTAATGCCACGACCCTTTAATACAGTTCCTCATGTTGTGGTGACTGCCACAACATGAGGAACTGTATTGAAGGGTGGCGACATTAGGAAGGTTGAGAACCATTGCTTTAGACATATGCTAAGAGAAAACTCTCTAGCATATATTCAGAATTTTAATGTATATAGATTAAAAAAAGATCAACAATAGCCAGAGATTAAAATAATATTGTAGAATTAAAGGCACTGGGAGAATTCACCTTGAGGGATTCCCTCAGAAATGAGATAAGGATAAAGAACAGCAAAAGACGCCATCCTCAGTCTCCAAGTCACAATCAAACTAAAATGGTTTAATCAAGGACTCCACACCTACTAATTTAAGAGTTGTCTGATCTTGGAACTTTGTTTGCCTCCACATTTGCTTCTGTGGGTCAGTAAACATTTATTATCGGGAATGTTACAGACACTGTGCTAAGTTGGGAATATGAATATGAAAAAGATTTGGAGTACTAATGTACTTAGATATAAAAGATAAATGATAGCCAGATATTTAAATCATCTTTGAGAATTAAAGGCACTGAGAGAATTCATCTTGAGAAATTCCCTCAAAAATTGGGATACTGATTCACTGTTGGTGGAACCGTGAACTGATCCAACCATTTTGGAGAACAATCTGGAATTATGTCCAAAGAGTTAGTAAACTACCCATGCCCTTGGACCCAGCAATAACACTACTAGGTCTGTTTCCCAAGATGATCAGAGAAAAAGGAAAAGAACTTATATGTTCTAAAATATTTATAGCAACTCTCTTTGTGGTGGCAAAGAACTGGAAATTGCACATATGACCATCAATTAGGGAGTGGCTGAACAAGTTGTGGTATACAATTGTCATGGAACAGTACTGTGCTATAAGAAATAATGAGCTCTGTGGTCTTAGAAAAACATGGATAAACTTGCATGAAATAATGAAGAGTGAAATGAGCAGAACCAAGAGAACATTCTATACAGTAACAATATTATTTTAAGAACAACTTAGAGTGACTAAGTCATTTCGAGTATTGTAAACACTCAAATTAACTACAAAGGACATACGAAGAAAGATGCTATCTGCATCAAGAAAATAATAATAGAAATATAGAATAGCTTTACATATATATATGTGCATGTTTGTGTTTGTGTGTGTGTATACATATATTTGCATTTAATAGTAGCTACCTCTAGGGCTAGAGAGAAGGAAGGAAAAAAGAAAGTTATACAATAACTTTATTATACATTTAAAAGGGATAGCAAATAATACATAACAGACTTGCAGTTTCATGTACAATCAATCATCTTTTTTTCTATTCTACTCTGTTATGGAAATTTTTGTTTTATTTCTTAAGTTCAGAATAAAATAAATTTAATTAAAAAAAGAAATTAGATAAGGGTAAATAACAGAAAGAGATGCCATCCTCAGTCTCCAGCCCACAATCACTCTAAAGTGGTTTAGCCAAGCATTTTATGCCTACAAATTTAAGAATTCTCTGATCTTGGAACTTCAGTTGGCCTCCACATTTGCTTCAGGTGCTCTAGTGTTATTCAGCAACTAGGTAAGCACCAGGGAATATGAACATGAAAAAAGAAAGACAGTCCCTGACCTCAAGAAGCTTACCATCTTAACAGGGAGAAGAAAACGCACGAAAGGATCAGGGAAGGTACCCAAGTTGGGGTCATGGTTGAACAATGAGAGAAGTCCCAAAGCAGTACAGCCAGGTGAGAAATGAGGCAAGATTTTCATGACTGAGTCAGATCCCCTCAACTTACAGAAATTCCTTGCTGCATGGAAAGTGCCTGGTTCAAAATATTTCTCTCTACCTCAATTCCTGCCCTCATAATGTGGAAGTTTAGCATACTCGGGGGCAACTAGGTGGCTCAGTGAATAGAGTACTGAGTGTGGAGTTAGGAAGACTTGAGTTCAAATGCAGCCTCTGACACTTACTAGCTATGTCACCTAGAGCAAGTCACTTAACCTCAGTTTGCCTGTTTCTTCATCTATAAAATGGGGTGATCATAATAGGACCCACCTCCTAGGACCACTGTCAAGATTCAATGAGATAACATTGGATAACATTATTACTTCTATTACCTGTTCATGTTCCCTCAAATACACAAATATCCCAGTTCCTCAGTCTACTTAATTCCCACGATCTCCTTCCTCTAATCCTTGGCTAACCCTTGATTCCATCATCACCCATAGGTGTTCCACTTCCATAATGAATCATTCTGAAGTTGCTTTACGCTCTCACAATCTCTTATCATTTCCTCCTCCTCAAATCTATTCTGGGTCCTCACTGAAACCTGAAGTCTCTCTTCCCCCACTGTTTTGCCAGACTATCACCCCTGCTCTGGCAATATTCTCCTCCTTTCCCAATCTTGACCCTCTCCACCAGTTCAGCTCTGTTAAACCCTCTACTTTGTGCTCCTGTTTCCTTTTCCTGTTTCTGTTTATGCCTTGACAAACCCCAACTTTGGATCCTCCCACCACTTAGTTCCCCTTTTTCCTACCAATGAGTTACTAAATGGAACTAGAGAAACCTCTCGACCATGCTGGCTGGTTCCACTACAGATTTATGTTATCTAATTTCTCCTGGGCCCTCACTGTCACAAGGCACCTGTGATGAAGTCCAGATTTCTTCAGAGCATCTCAACTTCTTCAGAGCAGGCAAAATTCCTCTCTAATTAATTCTCTATTCCACTCCCAAGAGAGACTGGTCCTGTCTCTTTCTTCAATCCTTCAGCTGTACTTTCTCCCCTGATCCTCTCAGTTAAGGTGCTTATCTCATACATTCCCCCCAAAATAAAACAATTTGTGGAGAACTCCCTCTTCTGACCATTTCTAACAATTTTTTCACCTAACTTCACAAACCCTTGACTTACCTCCCACTTCTTGCTTCTCTCTCGTTTCTGATGAACAGATGGCCCTCTTCTTCACCATGGCCAACCCTTGCACTTGCACTTGGATCTCATGCTATCTTCTCCTATCTTCTCTAGCAGACTACTCCCACTATCATCCCCTTACTCTAATTTTCAATCTATCCCTATTTTCGGCTTTCTTTCCAGCTGCCTACAAACATGCCCAAATCTTAAAAAAAAATTCAATAGATTCTACCATCCTTGCCCATTATAACTCTATGTCCCCTCTTCCTCTCCTTGCTCTCTTAAATTTGCCCAATCCAGCTTCCAACCTTATCACTCAACTGAAACTATTCTTTTCAAAGTCACCAACTGATTTTTACTTGTCAGATCTAAAGATCTTTTTTTTTTATCCTCATCCTCCTTGACCTTTCTGTAGCTTTTTTATTTTGAAGGCAATTGGGGTTAAGTGACTGGCCCAAGGTCACACAGCTAGTAAGTGTCCTAGGTTGGGATTGAACTCAGGTCCTCCTTACTCCAGGGCTAGTGCTCTATCCACTTCACCACCTAGCTGCCTCACCTCTATAGCTTTTGAAATTCTTTATCACCACCTCTTCCTGGATTTACATGATACTGCTCTCTGCTGGCTCTTTTCCTATGTATCTGACTGACCTTTCAGTCCCCTTTGTCAATTCATGATCCATGTCATACCCCCTAAGTGTGGGCATCTGCCAAGGCATTCTTACCTTCCAGCGTATCTAGGCATTCTTCTCTAGTCTCTCCATACTTTCACTTGATAATCTGAACAGTTACCACATATCCAAAGACCATCTTTATGCACATGAATCTAAGATCTATACCCAACCATGGCCAATCTCCTGAGCTCCTGTCACCATTTAAGCTTCCTATTAAACTGCCTATTAAATATTTCAAAGTAGATGTCCCAGGAGCCTCTCCAAGGCAACATAATCCATAACAGATCTCATTATCTTTTCCCCCAAAATCACCCCACTTTTAACTTCCCTCCGATGTTGAGGGCATTACCCAGTCACAAAAGTTCATGACCTTAGCATCACCTCCAGCTCATTACTCTCATTCCCCCCAAACATATCCAATTGCCGTATCTTATGACTTCTATCGCCACAATATCTCCCCCCCTCCTCTCCACTCACACAGCCGCCATCTGAGTGTAGACCCTTAACACCTCTCCCCTGAACCACCACGTCAGCCTTCTTACCTCACCATCTCTAGCAAACCACCAGAGCACAAAGACCAGCATTTGTCAAGTACTAGCTAAACACATTAATTGACCTTGAAAGAAAACAGTTCTCTGAACAAAACAGCTGATTATTGTATATTCTGATATGACACTGTATATCTGGACATGAATCTGTTGAACATAGCAGAGCAAGAAGCACAGATGACCTTCAGATGCAGAGAAGGGGAGCCTATTGACCAGCAAGCATCCTAACATTTCCCCATAAAGTAAGGTCTGCCGTTGGCCAATATACTTAAATAATTAAGAAGAAATATAAAGTTGCCAGCATTTGCCTTAAACCAGCCCCATAATTTGGTCAGGGCAGGTAAATAGGAAGGGAGACTCTGCTCCAGTCCTAGGAAAACAGACCACCAAGAAGGGTTTGTTTTGGGAGCGTTTCCTCGGGTATCTTCTATATCTGTGCCTATACTGGTGGCCTATGAGGTGATGACAAGTGGGACACCAATAGAAAGCAATGTGAATGTTTTGTTATGTTGATACTTGTCTCATTTGACTTCTTTCTTTCCCTCAAGTGCTATTTGTGGCAGAAAGTGGAAAACCTCACCCATAGTTCTTTTGGTTTTTGCCATTCTCTTTTTTATTAACATGTTATCAGAAAGAGCACACAGACAGCTTACACAGAACCCTTAAATTTTCTGTATCTCTGGGGCAGAAATGACCAGAAGCCAAAAGTAACCCCCTGCACCAGCAGCTACAGGGAAGCTGCAGGCAGTTTAGGGTTCCCCCTTCCTCCTTTTATAGCCTTGTTACACTGATATTTCTCTCTCACCAGGTTTTCCAGGTGCCATTTGTAATTAATTCATGGCCCTTTCCCAAGATATTGAGAAAAAGAAACACTTTTGATTTCCCTCAACTCAAGGTGGCTCCTCACCCACAGCTCTTTGACCCTTTCAGTTGTAGAAAGGGGTTCTGGCTCTGGGGTCGGAGAATCTTGATTCAAATGCCAGTTTGTGAACTTGGCCAAGTTGACCCCCTCTCGAGCTTTAGTTTTCCTCATCTGTAAAGTGAGGGGCTTATACTAAGTGGCCTCTTAGGTTCCTTTGCAGCTCTAAATCTAGATTTTATGACTCTATAATCCCAGAAAGAGATAATAATAATAATTTACAGTACATAGCAGTTGCTATGTACTAGGCACTGTGCTAAGCACTTTACAAATGTTATTTCATTTTATTTTCTCAACAACTCTGAAAGACAGACTTGCCCAGGCTGACACAGCTACGGTCTAAGGTCACATTTGAAATCGGGTCTTTCTGACTCTAAGTTTGGCATTCTACCCATGGCACCACCTAAAAGGTCTACTCCGAAGTAGCATCAGTGGTTTCCAAGGTGTAATGATAATGAGAATTTGAAGATCTTCCTTTCCCCTTAATAGACTGAATGTAATCACATGGAGCTTGTGGTGGGAGGAGTTTGCTGAATGGGTGGAGCAGGAAGGGGTGGAAGAGGCAATGAGTCAGAGCAGTTAGAGCAGAGGGGGAAAGAGGATGCAAGTAAGCAGATAGCTAGGATTGTGTTTGTGGGAAGGCTTTGGGATGGTGTTGCTTCCTGCACTAATAATACATATATTAATTTCTTCGTTGCTATAATGGATTCAGTTTTCTGTTGTTGGGATATGGCTGTCTGAGTTCTGAAAAATGTTTTGCTTCTGCCTTCTATATAGAAAGTCTGTTATATTTTGCAATTCATAACTATGCTGGAATATTCATAGACTCCATCAGTGCTGTGAATATTGCCTTGGTGATAACACTAGGCAGCGACAAAGATTTAAGTTGGTTCAATTCAGTTATTAAGATGAAACAAAACATTTGGAAAGCAAAACTAAAAGTTCCCACTAACACACTAGCTGGCCAACACAAACTGACATGGCTGCTTACTACACAAGTTACCTAGAATATATTTTATCTATCCGTTGTCATTAGTTTCATCTAAAATTTCCATTTACATGCCAATTAATGGTTTCCCAATTTAAATACTTCTAATTAATGTACAGCGCTGTTCACTCAATGAAACACTAACTCATTCAGTGTAGGCTACTGTTTCTCTAGACTGACATTTCCTTTGTCTTCATTTGCCAATTACTTTTAACCACATGAGTTTGTAGGTTGGGTGAATGATTCTGGATTCCTAGGAAAGGACTCAGACTTTTTTCTTATCTGAGTAAATTCAGAAAGATTATTTAGCACAGGCCTACTTTAACTTTTCTTCGATCGGGCAGGTGCATTAGGATCTATTTTGCCTTGCCGTTCACATAGATTCACTCAATTGAAGCCTCCTTGAGCTGTACACTATGATAACACGAAAACAACATTTTAACCAATAATACAATATAATTTCCCCTAATTCCAGGAAAGTAAAATAGTGGTGTCCTCCGAGGATTAGAAAACTACATAAAATTGAAGAAATGTACAATAAATTCCCTTTAGCATAAAAGGTGCTATGCAAAATTGCTTTTATATGTGAATAAATATGGCAATAAACAGTGATAGAGCAGTAATTACAGCTTCCCTACTTCAAAAGCTCCATTATTTCCTTGGTTTAGCTGCTTCCTCCACTGATGCGGATAATAGCCTCTCCATGCATTACTGCAGCCATGCCTTGGTTAGGAGGCAAGCCAGACTATTACAAGCCCTGAACTCTGGAGAATGACTCCGCCTCGCTATTACTGAGTGCAGTGACACGTGTGAATGAAAGAAAATAAAAGGTAAAAAGGCTTTTTTTTTCCCTCTTGAGAATGTTATTGATACCTTTTGTTTTTATATCACCTAAATTTCCTCCTGCGGGATACGGGTGCTAAATACTTTTAAAGGCTTCATACAACTTAGAGAAAAGTCAACTGTCACACAAGTGATCGTTAAAAATGCACTTCTAGCACAAAGCTGCTTAACCTTTCTTCATCACACATCTCTTTGAAAGTCTGGGGACACCTATGGATCTTCCTCAGAAAAATGTACTTAAATGGAGAAAGAAGGATAGAGGATTACGAAGGAAATCAATTATATCAAAATATTAAGAAACAAAAAATTCACATAACCCCGGGTTCATATATTCACATCTCTAGTGTGACCCTAAAGGCTAGGAAGCTCAGTGGAAGTATTAGAGGGCAAAACAAAAGGACATAGGTGCATTTCTTTATTTTTAATTTGGGTTTGGTTTTTTTTTTTTGTTATATCTTAAGGTCTGAACTGTTTCTCACCCTCCCCACCTCACACTAGAGAAAGCCACCATTTGACACAGATTTATAAATACATGTAAAATCATAGTATGCATACTTCTATTTGTCAGTTGTTTCTCTGAAAGTGTACAGTATCTTTCTTCATAGATCCTTTATAGTTAATTTGAGTATTTATAGCGCTCAGAATAACTTGGTGATTCACAATTATTCTTCTAACAATATTTCTGTCACCATATAAAATGTTCTCTTAGTTCTGATCATTTTACTCTTCGTTATTTCATGCAAATCTTAGGGCATTTTTCTAAAATCAACCAGCTCATCATTTCTTAACACACAGTAGTATTCCATTAAAATCATATACCACAACCTGTCTAGCCATTTCCCAATTGATGGGCATCCCTTCAATTTCCAGTTCGTTGCCACCACCAGAAGTTCATTTCAAAATGTATATTTTGTCATTTTCTCTGATCATTCAGTATATGTCAAGCACACACACTGGATTGCACTTGGGAACATCACTATGCTTTGAATAATCCCAAACTGCTTAATAGCACCAAAGCCCATCTTTTAAAATAAATGTCTCTTCGGTGATGCCATGTGGTTTTATAATTCTTAGGCATCACAATCTCTGATAAACCCAAGTTTCAAGAGACCCTAATTGCAATGGGGAGACACATTTTGGCTGCTACTGGATTGCAACATAGTTCCAATGCTAATAAAAAAAAATAGGCGAGGAGCCCTAGCTCTAAGACAGCGGATCTGGGTTCAAATTTTACATCTGATACTATCAGTATTACATTCATAGACCATAATTTGTTCAGCCACCCCCTAACTGATGAGCACCCCCTTAGTTTTTTGCCACAAGAAAAACAGTCACTTTAAATGCTTTCTACACATAAGGCTTTTTTTTCTCTTTCTTCGACCTCTTAGGGGTATCACTAGACACCCAAAAATCAGTTTAAAGACTTTTTAACATAGTTCCAAATTGCTTTCCAGAGTCACTGTACCAATTCACAGATCCCCAAACAATTCATTAATGCATCCATTCACCTATAACTCTTTTAAAAGGTGTCATTTCTCCTTTTTTGTCATCTATGCCAATCCTATGGATCTATCATTCATTTTTTTTACCACCCCATCAATCCCCCTCAAAACTTCTCTATTCACGTTTAAAGTACCATCATGAAATTCACTCCCATCTCCCCTCCACTTCTTAGCAATCTCTCTAGCTTCTTTCAAGAATCAACTCATGTGCCACCCCCCCTTTGGGAACCTTTTGGTAGCTCCTCATAGTTATTTTAATTCCTCCTCCTCCAATTTATTATGTAAATACCTAGCTATTTCCACATTTCCTTATTCTTTTTATTTTGTTCAGAATATTGTCCTGGCCTTTGAGTTCATCAGTTTGGGGAACTTTAGGTGTGGAAACTTCTTCCACAGATGTAGAGGTATAATTCATCTTTAACTTGGAGTTTTAGAGAGATGTCTAGAAAAAACAATAGGCTAAGTACCCCTGCCCTTGGCCACATGGCTAATATGTACCAGAGGTAGTATTAGAACCTGGGTCTTCCCAGTCAGGGGCTGAACTCTATCCACTATGCCAAGTCACCTCTAACTTTGTACACAGTAGGCATTTAATAAATGTTTTTGGATTATATTGACTTGTTACTAGATTATTTCCCATGATCTAAACTCTATACTACTTTTTTTTTAAAGTGTGACCAAAGGTTATATATTGGAATTTAACAGAAGCATATCTTTTTTTACAGGAACAAGTATGAAATCACATCACTTCCAAGCTATACTTTTCCTATCATTATAGGTTGGTGTTGGTGTGTGTGTGTGT
>JAQQSW010020938.1:0-10757 GCA_028646575.1 Pseudocheirus occidentalis | reverse complement strand
CCTGGAGACGGATAGAGGAGTGGTGTCTCGGTTCCTAAGACCATCGGAAATATGTTTTCTAATGGTCTTAGGCAACCCCTGTGAAAGGGTCATTTGACCCCCAAAGGGGTTGCAACTCACAGGTTGAGAACCACTGCTCTTATAGTATATGTACACCATATACACCATACATGCAAATACTCTTACATTTGTTTTATAAAGTTTCTACTCAGTTCTGGACTATTATTCATCACAAATTCTGGGAAATCTACATGATTAAAAGTGCATTTTTTCTCATTTTTATCCTGGTAGAATTAAACTAAGTTTCTAACTTGTTGAATTTTTTACCTTGAAAGCTCTGTTCATATCCTTTGGCCATTTATCTATTGGGGAATGGTTCTTGTCTCATATATTTCAGTAAGTTTCCTATATATCTTGTATATCAGACCTTTATCAGAGAAAGTTGCTGAAAATATCTTCCCAGTTAACTGTTTCCCCTTCTAATTTTAATTTCATTGACTGTACAGAAGTTTCTCCACTTCAAGTAATCAAAATTGTACATTCTGTCTCTTATGGATCCTCTCTCATTTGATCAAAAAATCTTCCCTTATCCATAGTTGTGTTTATGATGTGACCTTTTTTATATTCTAGACACACATCCAGTTAGAGCTTATAGGCAGCTGGTACTTCAGTGGATAAAGTTGGACCTAGAGCCATGAAGATCTGAGTTCAAATCCAGTTTAAGATACTTACTAGCTATATGACCCTGGGCAAGTCATTTAATTTCTCTTTGCCTCTGTTCTGAGGATAAAATGAAATCATATTTGTTAACAGTTTTTAGTCCAGTGCCTGGCACATAGTAGGTATTATATTATATTATACCTTTTCCTTTCTCCCTTTATTACGGTATTGTACAGTGTTAGATGTTAGTCTAACCCTAATTTTCTGCCAGATGAATTTCCAATTTTCCCAGCTGGGTTTTTTTTTGTTGTTGAATACTGAGTCCTTACCAAAGTAGTTGGGTCTACAAAGGTCTTTAAAAGCTAAACAAAGGAGTTAATATTTGATCCTAAAGATAACAGAGAGCTACTGCAGTAGACTAAGTAAGGAAGTGATAAGGTTAGACCTGAACCTTGCAAAAATAACTTTAGCAAGGATGGATTGGAATGGAGAAAGAGTTGAGCCAGGGAGACCAAGTAAGATGCTTTTGCTATAGGCCAAGCAAGAGGTGATGAGTTCCTTAACTAGGCTGGTGGTTATGTGAGCAGAAAGGATATATATGGATGGATGTGTGTGCATGTATGTGTACACATATACATGTATACTGACATACACACAGACACACATATGTGTATACATACGTGTGTGTGTCAGAGGTACTGTGGAGGTAGAAATGGCAAGATTTGGCAACTGATACGTAGGATGAAGAAGAATGAAGAGTCAAGAATAATGCCGAAGTTGCAATCCTGTATAATTGGAAGGAAGGTAGTGTCCTCAGTAATAGAGAAGTACAGAAGAGGAGTGAGTTTGAAAAAAAATAGAGTTCAATTTTTGATGCATTTGAGATACATATAAGACATTCACTGTGAAATACACAGTTGGTCAGAATTCACGAGAGAGATGAGGGTTAGATATTTGTATGGAGGATTCATCTGCACAGAGACGTTAATTAAATTCCACAACTAACTCTGCAACCTTGTCAGTCTCCTTGTTGATCATACTAGAAAACTTGCTCTGGAGATTTTAACCCTTTCATCTCAAGAACATCGATTCTGAGGCTTTGTTGTACTGATCAGTGACTGCCTCTCCCGACCACTATTTCAAGAAAGCCATGCTTCACTTCATTTCCTGTTGCCAGCCATCTCCTCCACAATGCCACAAAAGTACACTTTCCCTCATTCCCCTCAGATCTGGAATCATGTTCCATGATCAAAGCAAGTCTTTTACTGTTTTTCAAAGGGCTGTGTCAATCTGCTCCCCAATGATTCAGCTCAACATCCAGGTAACTTTCCAGACCAAAGTGCTCCTCCTTGGAAACTACCCTCCCAAATATGTTGTTTCCTACTTTAGACTCTCTTTGCTTTTGTACACTCAGAAAAATGTCTGCCACGTGGTAAGTACTTAAATGCTTTTTGTTTCAACCATTCAAGCATATGGGACCTAATGAAGTTAGGGAATGAGAAAGAATTGAGAGAGAAGGGAAGAGGATCAACTTAGTTAACATCTCTATTCAGATAAATCCCAGAGTTAGGCAGCCTTCACCTCGTCGTGTGAATGCCAACTTTGAGGGAATGCTGAAACCAGTTTTTACAGGCTCTCGTGAGCCAAATGTTAATTTTCAGTGATGTTATTATACCTCACAAATGCAACAAATTAAGGCCTGATTTATTTACTGTGCAGGACACCCACAGTTAAGGGGTGTGATTTAGATAATGGAGAAGACTAAGGAAGAGCCAGGAGAGTAGGAGAACCAACCAAGAGCAGAGCTATCCAAAAAAATGTTTTAATTAAAAAAAACACAGGGAAGAAAATATCCAGGAGGGGAGAATGATAGACAGTGTTAAGTGCTGCAGAGAGGTAAACAAAGATGCTTGACTATAAGACAACTCCAAAAGACTAATGATGGAAAGGGCTACCCACATCCAGAGAAAGGATTAAAGAGCCTGAATGCAGATTTAAGCAAACGACTTGCTCTCTCCTTTTTGTCTTGTTTTGTTTCTTCTTGCTTGTTCTCCATTCCATCAGTTACAATACTTCTTTACAACCTGACTGATATTTAACGTGGAGCTGTTTGTAGAACCTATATTGGATCGCATGCCATCAGGGGGGCGAAGGGGAGAAAATTTGAAACTCAAAAGCTTGTGTAACTGAATGTTGCAGACTAAAAGAAAATAAATAAATTTATTAAATATTTTTAAAGGAAAAAAGATGACACCTGAGAAAAGGCTATTAGATTTGGCAATTCAGAGACCATTTGTAACTTTAGAAAGGGTAGTTTCAATTGAGTGATAAATCACAAGATAGATCACAGAGGGTTGAAAAGAACAAGTGGAGATACCCTACAGCTTTTTCTAGCTTTTCTAACTACGTGAGTAAATAGAATAAACTGTTACACATGGTAAATGACCTCCAAGGTTGTTGTTCACACTAGTACTCTGTTATCATAATGGGGAACAAGACATTATATAAAGTTATAAGGCTGATAGATAGTACTTTATATATATGAAAAAAATCAAGTATACAAAGACACCTGAAACATCATAAGTCATATGATTTAAAGCTGAAAGTAACTTTAGAGATCATATAGACTCCTTTCTCCCATTTTACAGATACAGAAACTGAGTCCCAAAGAGGTTAAGTGACTTGTATAAGATCACGCAGGGAGTGAATAGCACAGATGAGATTTAAAACCAGGTTTCTGAACCCAAAATCCAATGCTCTTTCCACCACAATGCATAGCCTATTCCCTGTTACATATCATTTTTATCAATACATAAATAAATCTATAAAAAGAAAAATCATTTCATAATAGGGTTTACCTATTTTTCTATACATACATTGCTGCTTGGATGAATGTGTAATCTTACACCATTATGTAGCTACGCCCTTCACTGGTGCAAATCACAACCTATTTACACCTTTTTACCCTGTATGATTCCTGTTCTTGTCTTCTCATAGATCTTCCATAGCTGGAGACCTTTCTTTTTTAATATTTCAAGGATACTACTGCAACACCAGGCTATCCATGTAATACTCCCTCATTCCTCTTACGTGACTTAGTCATTTCCTTTGCCGATAATACACGTCCCTATACTGTCTTTTATGGCACTCATTGACTGCAAATTGTCATTGGTGATATGCTGCGGTCTATTCCTAGCCAGCTTGCATTTTCTTATTCCTCTGTGGATCACGTGCAAATATACAGACACATGTGTGGACAGAAAGTAAAAATCTCCATGTTCTATGTATTCCTGTTATATTACTAAAAAAATTACAGGCATGAAAACCACATCTAAACATAAGCTTCTTAAATTTAAAAGATTAATACTGCCAATAGTTTCCAAGGCTCCATTCTCAGACATGTCTTAGAGCAGAGACCTTGTTGCCTCTGAAGTAAACTCCACTGGGTCCATGGGATAAAGCACTTTTTTTTTTACTTTTATAATTTTTTTAAATTTTAAACTTAAACACAAAATGAGAAAAGAAAAAAAAAGTTACTACCATGTACACAGCAAACCACAAGAGGGAATTCAAGATAAAACAATCAATTTCCATTTCAAGAAAATCTATATAATAAATCCTACATATTGTTTTCAAAAACTGCCCAGTTTTCTTTGCTTCCTTGTTGGTTTTCTTCTGTTGTCTTCTGTATACTTTTTAATTTATTTTGCCCCCTCCATCCTCCCTACCTTAAAGAAGGCTATAATTAAGCCTGGATATGGATAGATGGAGAGAGAGAGAGAGAGAGAGAGAGAGAGAAAGAGAGAGAGAGAGAGAGAGAGAGAGAGACATACACACACACATATATATACATATATACACCCATACATATCCATAGACATCAATAAACATATACATGTATATATGTATGTATATACATAGACACTCACACATATGTAAGACCATACTGTGTTTATTTCCACTGGTCATCTGTTTCTCTGAAGGTGGAGAGCATCTTCCTTCCTATGTCCAAGACTTTCCATGTTTTTCTAAATCAACCAGCTCAATATTTCCTACACCATGCCAATATTCCAATCCAGTCACATCCTGAGAGAGTGTCTGTGAAAGTTTTTCCCCAAGTTTCTGCATTCCTTCCATTCTTGGCTACATAGGTAATACTTATACAAGAAAATTTTAATTTAAAATAATCAAAATTATCCTTTTTGCACTTCAATAATGCCCTCCCTTATAATACAGGTTAAGGTCTGATACTGCTGAATCTACTTCCATTACATCTTTTTTCCTGGTTTCTTTGAGGTTCCTGACCTTTTGCTCTTCCAAATGAACTTTGTTATTAGATAAAGCACTTTGTTAAGAAAGTTTTGTAAAGCAGACATACTCCAGGGCCAGTAGGGTCAAAGAGTAAGCAAGTCACAGGAAAGACATTTTTAACTGGTAGTACTCACCTGACCTTCTCTGAGGTGCTTCACCTTCAGTTATCGCTTTAAAGAAGACAACTTCATAGAATACATTATTCTCTACCCAGCAGGGGATAAGACAAGAGACCCAGAGAGATCAATCCTGAGACTCCAGCCCTGGCAGAGGACCCAAGAGAACCTGGACAGGATTGCTGGCAGGAGGAAATAGGAGCCCTGCAGTTTGAAGGGCAGGCACATCATACTACAGGAGAGATTTAAGTCTGATATGCTGGAATTTAACTATTGATGTAGGCTTTACCACACACCACAGCCTAGCAAAAATTGCTACAGCTGTTTCTGAGATCTGGGGCTGCCATACCTGGGGGGCACTGATTTTTCCCCCATAATACCAACTAATAGATCTAGGCAATTCAAACATAGGCACTAAATTGGAGAATTGAAAGGTCACTTAGAGAGCAACTAATCCAAATATCAGGCCAGCTAGGTGGAGCAGACATCTTCCTGAATTCAAATCTGGCCTCTGGCACTTACTGTGTGACCTCAGAAAAGTCACTTAACCCTGTTTGCCTCAGTTTCCTCATCTGTAAAATGAGCTGGAGAAGGAAATGGCAAACCATTCCAGTTTCTTTGCCAAGAATATCACCAAATGGCATCATGAAAAGTTAGACACAACTGAACAACAATAAATCCAACGATCTCATTTTAAGATTGTGAATACTGAGGCCCAGAAGTGAAGAAATTCATCCCAAATCATCCAAGTATTAAATAGCTCCAGAATGTAAACAGAATCCCTCTTAGTCTAAATCAAAGGTTCTGTTCACAGCACCACTGTGTCTTCTCTTAGAAAGAATGATTAGTTCATGAGCACGTAAAGGGCTCCTCGGTTAGACCTACCTGAATGAGGCCTGGGTGGCTAACCAGGAGGCAATAAGTCTGAACAGAAATGTCTATTCTCCCTCCTCCCCTACAGAAAAGCTATTAACCCTGGACCATTTCACTGTCTAGAGGACAAAAAGAAAATTTGCCTGGGGGAAGAAAAGCAGAGACAGGCAACAAGAAAGTTAAAAAAAAAAAGAAGAAGAAGAAGCAGTTTAGCTTGAAGAAATTTCAGCATTAGGCATTAGCTTAGAGTTCTGGGAATCTGAGCCAAGGACAGAACTGGTCCACTTACTTACAGCCCAGTCAAGCTGTGCTATTTGCTGCCCCGGTACTTTGGGATGCATCTCCACCTGTCAAAATCCTAGTCATCCTTCAAGCCCCATCCCCATCAGACATTAACCTTTTCTTCCCACTCTTACCAAAACTACACTCTTAGTGCCTTGACTTGTGTTCTCCTGGTTTATTTTTCCTTCTAGTTATTTCTCTCTGAGTCATAGACCTCCCCCACGAGTTTGCAAGTTCAGTAAGGCCAAGAACCGGTTAACTTAAGCTTTGTACTTCCCCTAGTGCCAAGCATAGATCTCTGCACAGTAAAGAAGTTTGCTGAATTTGTTAAAGGAAATGGATGGAAAATGAGGCCAGGTAAGGGAACTAGTAAGGAATTTTTTCTAAGGCAGAAATTCTTAACCATTTTTGGTGTTATGGACCCTTTTTGGCAATCTGGTGAAGCCTGGAAATATCTTCTCAGAATGTTTTTAAATGCATAAAATACATAGGATTAAAAAGTAAAGCAATTATACTAGAATAGTTATCAAAATTTTAAAAAAAGTTTAGAGACATCAGTTTTATAACCCCAGTTCTAAAGACTGTCTTTCCCAACCACTCATGTTTGCCTAACTTATAAATTCCTAACCAGGCTTTAAACTTCAATTCAAATACTATACCTCTACTGAGAAGCCTCTCCCATCTCCCAAAAGCTGATAATCTGTCACAGCACTATGCTTGCATATTTCTCAGCTTACTTTGAATCACAATTATTTGCATATGGGAAATATCTCTCACTAGATTGTAAGCTCCATGAGGGCAGACTCCTGACTTTTCTAAATGTTATAAATCCCCCAGGGTTTTACACACAGTGGGTGCTTTGTAAGTCTTTGTTGAACTGAATTCCAATCAAAATTGGAGTTTTTGTACCTATAATACAACAAACATTTAGTAAAAGTCTGTTGTGTAACGAGGAGCGTGCTGAGTGTACTGCGGAGGATACTCAAGGTATGTGACCCAGTGTGTAAAAAAGCTGGACCTGTAGGGAGGAGGACCTGAGTTCAAATTTGACATCAGACACTTACTACCTGTATGACTGGGCAAGTCACATAGCTTCTCTCTCTCTCTCTCTCTCTCTCTCTCTCTCTCTCTCTCTTTCTCTCTCTCTCTCTCTTTCTCTCTCCCTCTCTCTCTCTCTCTCTCTCTGTTAATAATAGCATCTATCTCCCAGGGTTGTAAGGATAAAATGAAATATTTGAAAAGGGCTCTATAAACCTTAAAGCACTATATAAATTGGACCATTTATGACGATGACCATGACCATGACAATCATGAAGATGATGATGATAAGATGAATAAGTAATCTAGTGGGGATCTAAGATACCAACATAGAAGAGAAAAATAGACAGTATTACAGGGCAAGTGATTTAGTTACAAAACAAAGGTATTCGACCTTTTCTAGGTAGAATATGCCATTCTCTTCTATTCCACCTCGCACAATCATCCTTTCAGCGTTTCTGCATTATCCTGGACTCTTCACTCTGACTCATGCTTCATATCCAGTCAGTTGCCAAGCCTTGCCATTTCTCCCTTCACAACATCTCCTCATCTAACCCGCTCACACTAGATGATTGCAACAGCCTCCATTGTTCTCCCTGCCTCAGGTCTCTATCCTAGTTACAATCTGACACCAGAGTAATTTTCTTTAAGTGCAGGTCTGATCACGTGATTCCCGTACTCAACCCACTTCAGTGGCTTCCTCTTTTCTGTTCAGTTGTGTTTGACTCTTCATGACCCCATTTGGGGTTTTCTTGGCAGAGATACCAGAGTGGTTTGCCATTTCCTTCTCCAGCTCATTTTATAGATGAGGAAACCGAGGCAAACAGGGTTAAGTGACTTGCCCAGGATTACATAGCTAGTAAATGATTGAGGCTGGATTTGTACTCAGGAAGAGGAATCTTCCTGACTTTAGATCAGGCAATCTATCCGATGCTCCAACTTGCTTCCTCTGTTTAGCTTGCAATCTGTCTTTCTAACCTCATTAGGTATTATGTTACCACCTATGGTGAGTGATCCAGCCAGACTGGGCTCTCTGTCCCCATTTCTATGTATTCCTATACTTTTGCACTATCTCTCCCCTATCCCTAGAATGTACTCCCTCCTAACCTCTGCCACAGAGTCACTTTCCTTTTTTCTTTTTTTTTTTTTTGGAGGGCAATTGGGATTAAGTGACTTGCCCAAAGTCATAAGGCTAGTGTCTAAAGTGCCTGAGGTCAGATTTGAACTCAGGTCGTCCTGACTCCAGGGCCAGTGCTCTATTGACTGTGCCACCGAGCCTCCCCCACTTTCCTTCTTTAAGATGCCACTCAGGCACCATCTTCTGTACGAAGCTTTTTCCTGATCCAGCACTCAGTATAGGGCCTGGCACAGGAGGAGGCACCTAACCAATGTTTATTGATTGATTGACAGATCTCCCCAAACTGCTAGTACCCTCCTTTCCAAACTACCTCATATTTATGTATGGTAGATAAATAAATAATATAGATAATGCATTTATTAACTTTATGCATATGTTTTATATAGTTAGATTGGTGGCACAACAGAGCACAGGATTTGAAGATGGGAAGACTCAATCCTGCCACAAGTCACTCAACCACTGTCAGCCTGTTTCTTCATCTGTAAAATGTGGAAATAACATCATCTACATCACTGCATTGTTGTGAGGAAGAGACAACATATGCAAAGCACTCTGAAATACTTAAAGTTGTTGATTTGTAGTGTGAAAGATGAAAGACCTCTTCCTCCCTCCCTCCCTCCCTTCCTCCCATCCTTCCTCCCTCCCTCCCTTCCTCCTTCCCTCCCTCCCTTCCTCCCATCCTTCCTCCCTCCCTCCCTCCCTTCTTTCCTCCCTTCTTCCCTTCCTCCCTTCCTTCCTCCCTTCCTTCCTTCCTCCCTCCTTCCCTTCCTTACTTCCTTCCTTTTTTTTATTTCTCTGGTCTAAACCCTTTCCAGACTTCCTAGTTTGAAGGTGGATTAAGTCAAGAACAAAAGGCCTTTCTTAGGGAAATAGATCAACCAGCATTCTAAACAAAGATGACCAGTAATCTTCTTCGATACATTACCTTTCCCCACCCCTGAAGAGACTAGACTATTGATTCAGTTCCTGCCTGTCTCCTCTTCTTCTATCCCTTGACTTACTCTTCTCCTCTGAGAAAAGGATTAAAATATTGAACAAGAAAGGGGCGCCTTCGTTTACTCCAAGAGTAAACTACTAGGGGAGAGTGGTCTAGAAAGAAACCAGGAATGGTGACTCATATGTGTGTATATATGTGTGTGTGTGTATACATATATATATACACACACATACATATATGTATATATAAACATGTATATATATAATGTATATAATATAATATATTGTATCGGAATAATGACCCAAACTGTGTTGCTGCTGTTCAGTCCTGTCTGACTCTTTGTTACCACATTTGGGGTTTCCCTGGCAAAGATACTGCAGTGGTTTTGATGGGGGTGGGGCAATGGGACCCCTAAAAAGGAAATCCCTTGAACTTTCCCACAAATTTCAGCTACCAAGCCCCTGGCATCTCCCTGAGGCACCTGTCCCATCCCAGTATAATCCTCCCAACTGCCCTTTCCTCATGGTTTTCCTGGTCTGCACCAGGCCCATTCCAGGCTACCTGCCACTCCTTAATCCCACCCAGATCTTCTCACAGTCTTTCTGTATAAAAATACCAATTTTATCTCCACTACATTGCACAAACTCACTAGGAGTCTGGCCTGCTTGTATTACCATCACAAATATCACAGATTTACCAGAAATCTTGCCCACCCAGAAGGCTTGAGTAGTCAGATTCTTTCCAGGCATACCCACTCTCTACCCTTGAATTTTGGTGTTCCTAGCACAACAAACTACAACAGTTTATAATTTTGTTCTCCAGGTCATTTTACACATGAGGAAACTGAGGCAAACAGAGTAAAGTGACTTGCCCAGGGGCACCCAGGTAGTAAGTGTCTGAGGTTGGAATTGAACTCATATCTTCCTGACTCCAGGCCTGGGGCTCTAAAGACTGTGACACTTAGCAAAGATACTTCCAGTATCTTTGCCAAGAAAACTCCAAATGAGGTCACAAAGAGTCAGACAATGACTGAAACAGTTGAACAATACTCTCAAGGAAATATATATGTGTGTGTGTATGTATGTGTATATGTATATATACATACATACACATATACACATATATTCACATACACACACACACACACACACACACATATATACATCTCATAACATATATAACAGGGTCCAGCTGAAGCGAAGATGGAAAGACCCAGGATTTCTTAAGTTACAGCAGTAGGGTGAATGGTGATTCATCTTTCTTTTCTTTTTTTCTTCTTTTTCTTTTTCTTTCTTTCCTTTTTTCTTTCTCTCTCTCTTTCTCTCTCTCTCTCTCTCTCTCTTTCTCTCTCTCTCTCTCTCTCTCTCTCTCTCTCTCTCTCTCTCTCTCTCTCTCTCTCTCT
>JAQQSW010020937.1:0-10758 GCA_028646575.1 Pseudocheirus occidentalis | reverse complement strand
GATGTTTGGCTTTTGTTTCTCTTTTCTCATTGTTCACTGCATTGGCTATAACACCTATATAACCAGATGATTGTACAATGTGAAGGAGTTTGCAGATCCTATACATGATTGTATGCCACCATAGAGGGGGTGGTCGGGTGGGGGATGGGGAGGAAGGGGAGAAAAATCTATAACTGAAGTGACTATGGAACAGAATCTTGTAACCTAAAAGTGAACAAACAAGTTAATAAAAGAAAAATTCAAAAATAAAATAAAATAAAATAAAATAAAATAAAATAACTACGGACAACACAAAATACTTGTGAGTCTTCCTGCCAAGACAAATTCAGGAGCCCTATCCATAGAACACAAAACGCTTTTCACACAAGATAGATTTAAAAAACTGTTAAATTATTAATTGACCATATGTAGACTGAGTCAATATAATAATAATGACAATTCTGCCTAATTTAATTTAATTTACTTATTCTGTGCCAAACCAATCAAAATACCAAAATTGTTTTACAGAGTTAGAAAAATAAAAACAAAATGTCAAGAATATCAAGGCCATCAATTTTAACAATGTGAAGGAAGGCAACCTAGCAGTACCAGATTTCAAACTATATTACAATGTAGTAATCATGAAAACAAATATAATACTAGCTAAGAAATAAGGTGCTTGATTAGTAGGGTAAATTAGTCAGACAATACACAGTAGTAAGTGATCATGATTTGTTTGATAAACCCTAAGCTCCAAGCCTTTGATGTGAGAACTCATTTATGACATAAGTTGCTGGGAAAACAGGAAAGCAGTTTAGCAGAAATCAGGCATAGACCAACATCTCACAAGTCAAAACAGATACACGATTTTGAAATAAGTTGTTCCCCTATTGATAATTGTTCAAAGGATATGAACAAGCAATTTTTTTAAATTTTTAAAAATTGATTGATTTATTTACTTTTAGTTTCCAAGATTCAGTTCCACAGTCCCTTGAGTTTAAAATTTTCTCCCATCCCTCTCTTCTTCCCCGCCATGGTGGCATACAATCAAGTATAGGATCTGCAAATACTTTCACATTGGACATTAATCTGGTTGTATAGAAAGGTTGTAACTAATGAAGTGAACAATGGGAAAAAAGAAAGACAACCAAACATGAAAAAGAATGCTAGCATGTAGATTGCTTCAGTCTCCATTTAAACTGTGCTCTTTCTAGATCTTTTTCTGAATGTAGAAATCTCCTTCCATCATGAGACTTGTAGAGTTGTCTTATAACTGTGTGTTGCTGAGAAGAATCCAGTTTATCAAAGTTGGTCATCACACATATGATGTATCTGTGACTGTGTGCAAATTTTTCCTGGTTCTGCTCTTTTCACTTAGCATCAGTTTGTATAAGCCTCTCCAGGTGAACATGAAGAATGTCCCCTCCCCACTTCTTATAGCACAATAGTATTCCATTACATTCATATACCACAACTTGTTTAGCTATTCCCCAATTGATTGGCATTCCCTTAATTTCCAGTTTTTTGCCACCACAAAGAAAGCTGCAATAAATATTTTTGTACATATGGGTCTTCCTCCCACTTCTATGATCTCTTTGGGATACAACCCCAGAAGTGGTATTACTGGGTCTAAGGGTCACTTATTCATAGCCCTCTGAACATAATTCCAGATTGCTCTCCAGAATTGTTACATCAGTTCACAGCTCCACCAACAATGCATTAGTGTTCCAATTTTTCCACATCCTCTCCAGCATTTGTCATTTTCCTATTTTGTCATCTTAGCCAATATGGCTGGAGAGATTGGTACCTCAAGGTTGTTTTGATTTGTATTTCTTGAATCAATAGTGATTTAGAGCAATTTTTCATTTGCTTATAGATATCTTTCATTTCTGCCTCTGAAAACTGCCAGTTCATATCCTTTGACCATTTATCAATTGGGGAATGATGAACAAGCAATTTTTAGGAGAAAAATCAAAGCTATTAACAGACACATTAAAAATGTTTTAAATCACTGTTGGTAAGAGAAATGAAAATTAAAACAACTATGAGACACCACCTCATACCTATCATATTGACTAATATAACAGAAAAGGACTATGATAAATGCTGGAGGGGATGAAGAAACATTGGGACACTACTGCACTATTGGTGGAATCATGAATTTCATTCTGGAGAATGCAGAATCAAAAGGGCTATAAAACCATTCCTATGCTTTGATCCAGGAATACCATTACGAGGTCTATATTACAAAGAGTTTTTTTTTAAGGCAGGAAATCTAAGGAATGCCCATCAATTTGGGGAATGGATGAACAAGTTGTCATATATGATTGTGATGGAATATTTATAGCAGCTCTTTTTGTGGTGACTATAAAGTCAATCATGAATCACTCTCCTGAGGACTGCTACAGTGAACAATTTTAAGGATCTAAATGCATAATATAGAAAACTCTTTATTTATTCAGTAATAAACTGAAGCAACACATTCAAGAAACTAAAGTGCAACATTCACAACATTTTAACATAACAACTTATT
Source organism: Pseudocheirus occidentalis (assembly GCA_028646575.1). Classification (NCBI taxonomy): domain Eukaryota; kingdom Metazoa; phylum Chordata; class Mammalia; order Diprotodontia; family Pseudocheiridae; genus Pseudocheirus; species Pseudocheirus occidentalis. The sequence goes on along the minus strand of JAQQSW010020937.1, from coordinate 8,246 downwards.
ACTAAGGTGGCCACATAGTCTTAAACAAAACATATCATTCAGTAAGTCACAATCTCCTCAATCAATATAGAGTAAGCAAGTCAAGTTTTCTTTCATACTGACTCCAGCCTAGCTTCCAATCATTCTTGAGTGAAGCATACTTAAGCCAGTCATCCTTAAGGGTAGTAGAAAGTACAAATAACTCTAGGTCGCAGTAAGTTACAATATCATCAGTTAGTACTGAGTACTCAAGTAAAATCTTTTCATCTTAACTGGAACCTGACTTCCAAACCCCATGGCTGCTCTTTCATACTCCAAGATCTTGTTTGGATTCACCTAATTGTTGCCTGAATTCACAGGTAGGCAGCTCTCCCAGCTCTCGTCTGGATTCACATGTTCCCAACTCTTGCCTGGATTTACAGGTTTGTAGCTTTCCACTCATGTTCCGTACTGAAGATCATGGGGACTGCTCCACTCCAAGCTCTTCACAGTTTCTTTTTCTAGGAAAACAAAGCTTAACAGGGCTACAACAACATTTACACACATTTCTGGCACACATCTCAATTCACTTTCTGTCTGAGAAATCAACACAAATCAACAGAGTGCTTCTGTCTTCAAAGTAACACAGATCAATAGAGTATTTCTGGCTAATGAAAACAAATCAATAAACAGAGTGCTTCTTTCTTACAAAGTAACACAAATCAAAGACAGAGTGCTTTTGTCTGACAAAGTAACACCAATGCCGACCAACAGACAGAGTGCCAACATCACAAATATTCTCTCTCTTAGTTCTGCTTGGTCCCAGCTTGTGATTGATGTGCCCTGCTCCTTCCTGTTCCATACTTCCTGCCCTTCTTGTTCTCCTCGTTTGGCAAACTCCTCCTACTGTGGGCTTCATATGATGATATTAGACCAACTAAGGGCAGAGAAGGTCTCTGAACTCCCTTAGGCCTGTTAAAGGCAACACAATGCACACTGTTTCCAACAAAGACCTGACACAATCAAAGGTGGGACTCAAAGGCACATGAATAGCTGAAACAAGCAGCAAAGTATTACTTTGCTTTTCATTACAGTGACAAACATTGGAAATCTAGGGAATACCCATCAATTGGGGAATGGATGAACAAGTTGTGGCATAGGATTGTGATGGAATATTATTGGTCTGTTAGAAAAAAAAGGATGAGCAGTATGGCTTCAGATAAATTTCAGAAGTCTTATATGAACTGATGAAAGATAAAGTAAGTAGAATCAGAATAACATTGTACACCACGACAGAAATATTATAATAAAAATCAATAATGAATCAGTTTCCCTGCTAAAGACAATTGTTTAAGAAAATTCCAAAGAACCCATGATGAAAAAGCTGTACATCTGTAATGGGAGTGGGAATTTGAAGATCTTCCCTTCTCCTTAATATTCCTTAATAGACTTGGGCGGGGGGGGAGAATTGAAGACCTCCCTTGTCATGAAGATAAACTCTTCCCCCTAATAGGCTGAATGTAGTCACATGGTGCCTGTGGTAGGGGGAGTTTTGCTGAAGGGAAGCAGAGTCCACAGGAAGCTGGTAGTGAGAGATAGCCACACTCTGGGGAGAGAGGATGCTTATTAAGGAGATATAGAGGTTTGTGAGTAAATATTGATTTTGTATTGGTTTGTGGGAAGGCTCAATGTTATTCTGGCTTCTGAATAACTTTGATACTATGATGGAATTGGCTTACTGGTTTTCGGATTTGGTTTTCTGGTGTCTAAATAAATGTTTCAGTTCTCTACCTGGAGAATATTTTTATTTTGTGATTGAACATCATGTGATACTTATAGTCATGGTCTTTATTGTGATCATGGGTGCTATAAATATTGAATTGATGCTACATTTGGTGATGAGGATGTGATTGAGAAATATCATACCTCTAGTTGGTGACAGATGGGATTTAGAAGAAATGACAAGGGAGTGGTCTAAAAGTATAGGGCTCTGGGAAAACTAGGAACAGAGACTACAGCAAGGAGAACCTAGAGATTTAGAAACATGTATGTAAAGAATACCAATAAAACCTAGGAGATAGCTGGAGGCAGTGATAGAAGAGGCTGGGTTTTGCTGACAGGTTATTGTATTATGTGTAAAAGCAGAGACAAGCTGTTACTAGAGTTGGCTAAAGCATTTGCACCCTTCTTTAGAAGAGCAACCTGGAGAGTCTCAGGTAGAAGGAGAATACTGGAGAGTCTCTGGAAGCAGAGAGGACTGTTGTAAATTTGTCTCAGAAGAAAGAAGCAAAAAAAATAACAGGAGGAAAGTTCATATAGCTTTGGTAGAGTCTGAGCCTAGTTGCTATAACAACTCCCAAGAGTGCATTGGGAACAAGATACAATACAGAATGATACATTGTTTCATGGTGAAGCTTTTACAGTGGCAGAAGCTTGCCTCATACTGAGAAGAAGGCTTGAGAGTCAGGGAAGGCAACCAGTATTTAACGAGATACTTGAGGATTTCACTCAACAGGAGATTACTGATATTTTGAATAGATTCACCCAAAGGATGGGAGAATCCTTAGTTCTTTGTATGGTAAGAATCATTGATGAAGGAGCTGCTGGGGTAGTGATAGAATAAAGTGGACTGCTTGAAATGTGTAAGTATTTGCCAGAATCCTTTTGTCCAGCAAGCTTTTAGAGACTTTTATTTAGCAGGAGGTAACACTATGACCAATCTGTTAGCTTTAGCTGCTGATGGATAAAATAGAAAATATCCTGCTGATTCCTAGTGGAGACAGACAGATCCTAGTGGAGACAGACTCTGGTACTCGCTTAGAAACTGCATGAGAAAGTTGAAAGATGAAATAATGAAAACTTTTATCAAGATTGGAAAGACAGATATGTATTATGATAACCCCTTAGCAATCCCTCACAGAAATATCATGGTAATGACAGCTCCTCCTGTTTATAAGCTCCTACTTCAGACTCTACTAATTGGTGAAATAGGGTACCTCTTTCAGAAGTGCTGGATTAGATTTCACAGTTAAGTGACTTCAGAGAATGGGAAAATGATAAATTTTCTCAAGAAAGAAGAGTAAATAGCCAGTGGATTCAAAGTCAGAATAGATTGCCAAGAAAAGAACTGTTTACTGCTCTACTGAGAGAAGGGGTTGATTTTAGGAAAATCGATGATATTCCAAATAATGAACTGTACAAAATGTAGCAAGAAAATAGTCTTGATAGTTAGACAGAATAGAGAAGTGAGAACTGCCCCTATAAATGCTCCTGAACCATTGTATCCAAGTTTGTCACACTTCGAGGGGGATTCAGGTTAAAGAAAGGGCTGGGATAGGTGGAAGTGGTCAATGTACTGAACTTGTGATAGTGCATCAAGTTATTGGAATATAGCAAGGAGGACAGTGTCAAATATTCTTCTGCACATGAGGTTATGATAGTGAGTTCATGGACTCCAGAAGCACGGCTGACCCTATATTTTTCTCTTTTTGGCTTTTTGTCTGTTAAGCTTGTTTGTGAGATTTGTTTTCCGCAGGTTTGTTACTCTCCACCTGCAGATGGCTGATTGCTTAAGCCAAATGTTGCCCCCTGTCTGACTGTGATGTGCCACCTCTGGACCTGGCATTGACCAAGTTCCAGATGACAGCTACAGAACTGACCTTTTAAACGGGGCCTCCTGGACCTGGCACTGACCAAGCTCCAGATGACAGCTAAAGAAATGAGCTCTCTAATGCAGTAGTTCTCAACCTTCCTAATGCCATGACCCTTTAGCACAGTTCCTCATTTTGTTGTTACCCCCAACCATAAAATTATTTTTGTTACTATGTCATAATTGTAATTTTGCTACTGTTATGAATTATAATGTAAATATCTGATATGCAGGATGTATTTTTATTGTAAAAAATTGAACATAACCCGCAGGTTGAGAACTGCTGCTCTAATGGGACTTCTTGGGGCAGGGACAGTTCTATGTCCAATTTCAGCTTGAAATAGCTTTGGAGAAAAGACCTTTGCCTCTTACCCCAAGATTTTGAGCCCCATTCATTCAAAGGGGGAAAGATGGGGTGCTTGTGCCCAAGCCACCACCTAAGCTATTGTTTTATGTACAAAGTTTTTTCTATTATTACTATTATATTGTTGCAAAGTTCTATTGACACCAATTTTTCCACCAGCTATGCCTAAACTTTCATTTATTGTTAAAGTATTTTTGCTATGTAAGGGACATGAAAGATCTTGGGGCCAAATGTACTGGGAATGAGGATTTGAAGATCTCCCCTGCCTCTTAATAGACCTAGGGGGGAGTCTGAAGATCTCCCCTGTTTTAAAAGTGAACCTTGCCCCCTAATAGGCCAAATGTAATCACATGGAGTTTGTGATGGAGGGAGTTTTCTGAAGGGTGGATCAGGGCTCACAGGAAGCTTCCTTGCTGTGAAGATAAACTTATCTCCTAATAGGTTAAATATAGTCACATGGAGCCTGTGATAGGAGGAGTTTGCAGAAAAGAAGCAGAGACCACAAGAAGCTGGTAGTCAGAGCATGCCAGATGGGTGGGGGAGAGAGAATGCTCAGGCAAGGACTCATGTAAGTTTGTGAGTAGATATTGATCTTGTATTGTTTTGTGGGAAGATTGAAGGATGCTTTGGCTCTCAGCATTATTTTGACTTCTGAATATATTTTGTACAATAATGGAATTGGCTTACTGTTTTGGGGATTCCATTTTCTGGCATCTAAATAAATCCTTCAGTTCTATCCTCTATCTGGAGAATGTGGTATATTTTGCAATAGAACATCATGCAATAATTATAGTCACGGTCTTTATCATGATTGTGGATACTGTAAATATTGCATTGGCGCTACAGCACCTCCAGAGAGAGAGAGAACTGATAAACTCTGAGTACGAATTGAATCATTTAAAAAAAATTTCCCCTTAGTTTTGTGTTTGTGTTTTTCTTTTGCAACATAATATAGAAATATGCTTTGCATGACTTCACATATATAATTAATATTCATATTGTTCACTTTCTTAAAAGTTGTCAGAAGAGTGGAAGGAAAAGACAGAAGTTTGAAATTCAAAATTTTTAAAAATGAATGCTAAAAAAGTTTAATGTAATTGGGAAAAATGTAATGAAAAAAAGATAAACATTTTTAAAAATAGTACTCCTGAATAATGAATGAACTAATGTTACTGAGAACACTGAAACTTGACTTATGACTCTTTTGTGCCCTGAGAACATGTGTCTTTGATTAAAACCTCCAAGCAATATTTGAAAGGTTTGTTGTTTTCTTTTAACTACCCAAGCGCAAAAAGACTAAAAAGAACCCTGATATGGTCACTAGAGGACTGACTGACTCTGGAGTCAAGAAAGCATGGCTTCAAGTCCTGTCTCTGACAAATATTGATGGTGTGACTGAGGGCATGGCATTTAACCTATTAGTGTACCTCTAGCTATATTAGTTATAGAAAAGGAAATCACAATACTGTACAGATCTGTCATATGTCTATTTATCTAGCTTCTAGATACACTTGCATGTCATACCATCATGTCCCTGATGTCTTGGTTATCTTTGAGAACAAAGCACAAACAGCAACCTCTGTGAGTAGAGAACTTTTAGTTGAGCAACTGTAAAGCCAAACATGAGCAGCTTTCCAGGGGATGGCTGCTGTGAACAGCTTTTAAGATTCTGATTACATAGTATAGTGAACACTCTATTTATTCAATAACAAATCAGAGCAAAACATTCACAGAAAATAAAGGTATATCATTCACAATGTTACAACTTATCAAAATACAGCATTCACAATGACCTATCACTAAAATGGCCACATAATTTTCACCACAGTGGTCACAGTTTTGAACAGAATATAATCATTCAGTCAATCAATCACTTAGTAACTCAATCATTCAATTAACTTAATCATTCAATCATACTTAAGGAGCCTTTCATCCTTCAGAGTCACAAAACACAAAAGTCAAAGTTTTCCACTCATGGGACACACTAAGTTACTCAGCACTCCCTTAAGGGATAGTGTAAAATACACAGGCCATCCACCTCTCAGTCACAAATAAGTTACCATTTAAAGGTCATAAGTAAGTTACAAGTTTAATCATTCACTACTCAGTATCCATGGAGAGATCTCTTCATCTTGACCAGAGGTAGGCTCTCAGATTCCCTGGATCCCCTTCTATTGTTCCAGCTGATGAGGTGTAGGCTCTGGGACTCCCCCCCCCCTCCTTTTTGAGCTCTCCTTGATTCTTTGAGGTACAGGCTCTGGGAAAGTAAACCTTCCCAGGGAAGACATTTGCCTGAGCTAATGAGCCTTAAGTTGTGGCTCTGCCCAAGTCTTTAGCCCCACTTTGTTCCAATAGTTTCCCACCCTTAATGTTCCTGTTCCCACCCTTGAACTGTCCTGGCCCCCCATTTTCTATGGTCTCCAGATAGCCTCCAGCAACTTCCCACCCTTAATCACCTTAATCACCCTAACCCTGAAGATCCTCCATACTATAATCTGATCTCATCTTGACTCCTGAAGACCCTCCTACTGGAGTCTGACCTCATCTGACTCCTCCTGAAAACCCTCCCCAATCTCCTCCTCTGGACCACCCCTAGATTCCTCCCACAACCATTCTGTATATAGAATCTCATCTTCCTTCCATGCTCTGTGCGAGCAACATAGACTAGCTTAGCAGAGACTTGCTCTGTAAGAGTCTACCCCATATCTTTCAATAAACTTTGCTTTTTCCTTGGCTGAGAAGACTTGAGTGGAATTCTTTCAACAGGACCCTGCATGTTGGTATTTTGGGGTCTCAGGCAGCCCTAACCCTCTTTGGGCACCTCTTCACAGCTCCCACCTGGATTCGCCAAACTGTCACCTGGGTCTAAAGGCAGACAGCTCCCAGGTCTTTGTACAGCTCTTCATGCAGTCCCTGTTCTACATTGAAGTTCACAGTGTCCAGTCCACCTTAAATCCTTCACAGCCTCTGTTCCTGGGAAGTCAAGGCTTAACAAAGCCACAGACAAAATACTAGCACCACAGTCATGCTTCCTCAGTCTTCTGCAGCTCTGGCTGGTCCTCAGAAATCCCCAGCAGCTTGGCTGGCCCTTGGACTCAGCAGAAGTTTCAGCTGGTTCCCAGAAACAAAATAACTTCATCCAGGTTCTCTATATAAAAATCATTCACACACACACACACACACACACAGCCCCCACACACAACAAGCTCCTTCCTACTTCAGCCATTTCCTGTTTCATCCCCTTCCTGTTACATCACCAACAGGGGTTAATACCTTCTGTTTCTTTAACAGAGGCTTGATTAATTACTAAGTGGTAAGTGCTTTTAGCTTTTCCAATACAAAAGGATTGAATGACATTCCTATTACAGCAACACAGCTTCTTCCTTCCTTCCTTCCTTCCTTCCTTCCTTCCTTCCTTCCTTCCTTCTTTCCTTCCTTCCTTCCTTCCTTCCTTTCTCCTTCCCTCCTCCCTCTTTCTCTCTTTCTCTCTCTTTTTCTTTCTTTCTTTCTTTCTTTCTTTCTTTCTTTCTTTCTTTCTTTCTTTCTTTCTATCTTTCTTTCTCTCTCTTTTTCTTTCTTTCTCTCTCTCTTTCTTTCTTTCTTTCTTTCTTTCTTTCTTTCTTTCTTTCTTTCTCTTTTTCTTCCCTTTCTTTCTTCTCTCTCCACATAAGGTATCACACCCTTACATGTCCCTACAGATGCTTTGCCCAAAAAGAATGCAAATTTTAATCTCTGAATCTTTGTTATTGTTTTGTTTTGTTTTGTTTTTTTCTCATGAAGCCTGGCCTTAATCACTCTGTCCCCACATCAAGCCCTACTTGGTCACTCTTTGTAACATGATTGGCTCAGAATGGATGTAAATAGCAGTTGCTTCTGTTTTGGCCCCAAATCCTCATATTCTTCCCTTCCCAGATGTATTTTTTTTAAAGAGGCCGTCCTTTGCCTCATTTTTTAAAACCTTAATCACTGAATGGGTGTTGCCTCAGTCAAACTGAGACCTGTTAAAGACCTTAGCTTGAAACGGTCATGGTTTCTCACTGTATTCAGGGCCATCTCCATATGTGGCCACTGGATCCAGATGACTCTAGAGGTGAAAGTAATGAGGTTAACTTTGCACAGCCCTCCCTAACTTAAATACAGTTCACTTGCATGTCATAGCATCACACGATTAGTTTTGGATGAAGGGATTGAATTTAGGTCTTCCTAATTCCAGGTCTAGTGTACTATTGCCCAGAACACATATTAAAAGTACACACTGGATGTCAGTTTCCTCAT
>JAQQSW010020936.1:0-10758 GCA_028646575.1 Pseudocheirus occidentalis | reverse complement strand
CTTCCACTTCTCTTACTTGTTTTTCAAAGTCCTTTTTCAGATTAACTATAGCCTCTAGGAATTATTCAAGTGTCTTTGAAGCATTTGGTGTGGGAGTTCTGACTGTGTTGTCTTCCTCCCGTTCCATGCTTTGATCCCTTTTGTCCACAAAAAAGGATTCTAGAGTTTTATTGTTCTTATTTTGCTTCCTTTTCCTCATGTTTGCTAGTCAATTAATTGGTTGGTTTTTCTAGCTTTGTGGTACTCTGCTTCCAGGGGGAAAGCTCTGTTCCAAATTGCTTGGGTGTTCCCAGCTGCCAGAGCTATTAGGGGGGTGTTGCCCCCTTCCCCCAGTTTTGGCTTGCTGAGAGTGCTCCCCAGGACCACCACCCAATACCATGATCCAGATCCAGGCCACTCAATGCAAGAGCACTTGTCCCTGATCAATCGACTAAGTCCCCCTGCTGGATATGCAGGCCAGGGCCTCTGAAGCACTTCCTGCCCTTCCCCCACTGCTTTCTTGCCCTCGGGGTAGATTGGCCAAATTGCTTTTCCTCCCCCAAATTTAGTTTGAAAGCTTCACTCACTTTCACTGACCTCTAATCCTGGCTTGGTAGATGTGAACATTGCTCCAGGTGCTTTAGATCTTCTTTGAAGTAGACTCATGCTGTGGCTTGGGAGGCTAGGCTGGGCAGCTCTGGGCCCTGGCCACATGCTGGTTTCAGACTGGGCTGGTCTTGGCTCCCTGTCTGCGGGATGAGCTCCTCCTGCTGAGCTGCCTTTCTCTAATCCCTATTTTCACACCTTGGTAGATGTGGAGTTGCTGGAGGCTGTAGATGTTCTCTCTTGTAGACTGGCTGAGGTGTGGCTCAGCTTGGCTTGGCTCCTCCTGGTTGCCCTGGGGCCTGGCCATGTCTTGATTTCAGGCTGCCGAGATGATCCCCTGGTGCCAAGCTGCTTTCTACAGGAGATGTGTTTTCTGTATTTTTGTGAGATTGAGAGTGCTAGCATTTGTCCAGAGTCATATTTTATGGGGGTTTACGGTGGCTGTGTGGGAGCTACAGGACCTTGATGCTTCTATGCCTCCATCTTGGCTCCACCCTGGAAGTCCAGAACATTTGTTTTTCATGATAATAATTTGGATTCCTTCTGAAAATAGTTTTTTTATATCCTATGACCATTTATAAATAAGGGAATGGTTCTTATTTTTATAAATTTAACTCAGTGCTATACTCAGTATATCCTTGGGAAAGGAGGCCTTTATTAGATAAACTTGTAAATTAGGAGGCATTACTTCATTATGTATTGTATCTTTTAGCCTAATGTAATTACAGTGATAATCCCTTTTAATTATATCTATTTTTGCTTTGTTTCAGATCATGAATGCTCTCCCTGCCTTTTTTATTTCAGCTGAAGTATATTAGACCTGCTCCAGGCCTTTATTTTAACTCTTTATGTGTATTTCTGTTTCAAGTATGTCTCTTGTAAACAGCATATTGTTGGATTTGCATTTCTAATTCTGATGTATGCTTCTATTTAATGGGTGAACTTATCCAATTCATATTCACAGTTAAGATCACTGTGTTTTCCCCTACACCCCATTTTCTTCTGCTTCTTTTTTTCTGCCTCTATCTTTGTCTCTCTCTGTCTCTGTCTTTGTCTCTTTATGTCTGTTTCTCTTTCTCTGTCTCTCTCTGTCTCTCTCTTTCACCCTTACCCCCTTTTCCTGTCCCTCTTCAAAAGTCTGCTTTACCTTTAACCACTGTCTTCTTTAATCCACCTTCCCTTTCATCACCAATGCCCCATTTCTCTTATCTCCTTCCCATTCACTTTCCTTATTGGATACATTTCATGTCTATACACAGCTGAGTATGTATATAGATTCTTCCTTCTTTGAACTAATTCTAATCAGAGTGAAGTTCAAGCACTGGTTATCCCTACCCCGCCTATTTCCCCTTCCATTTTAAATGCTCTTCCAGGAATGCCTCTTTTATGTGAGATTTCCTTCAATCTACTTCTCCTTTCCCCCTTCTCCCTGTGAATTCCTCTTCCTCACTTCTTCCTTTTCTTGATACAATTCCAAAATAATTGACTCATACCTCTTTTTTAATTGCCCTAAAAATTATAAAGTTTTCAGGGGCTAAATGTATCATCTTCTCATATACAAATGTAAACAGTTTAACCTTATTGAGTCTCTTTTTCATGTTTACTTTCATTGCTTTCCTTGAGTCTTGTGTTTGAATACAAAATTTTCTTTACAGGTCTGGTATTCTCATTAGCAGTACTTTACAATCCTCCCAATCATTAAAAATCAACTTTTTTTCCCTGAAGAATTACACTCTGTTTTTATAGGCAGGTCATTTGTGGTTATAATCCTAACTTCTTTGCCTTGGAATATAATATTCCAAGGCCTCCACCTCTTTAACACAGAAGCCATAAAATCTAGTGCAAGCTTGACTGTGATTCCATAGTGTTTTAATTGTGTCTTTCTGGATGCCTGTTCCCTTGCACTGGACAGAGCTAACCTTCCTCTTTGCTTTGGTACTAGAGCCCTTTCCCCCCATGAGCAACCACTAGCACTCCTCTTTACACTGGAGGTGTGACCCAGAATTGTGTATTGGCAATAAAATTTTCAATTAATGCCAACCATACCCAGTGTAAAAATAGTTCCTTGTAATCTCTTTATGATCAATTCTCTGACTCCCTTTTCATGTCTTTGATGAGAGCTCCAAAAGTTCCTTCTGCTGCTGCCCCAGCTTTTGCCACTGCCACGTGTGGGTGTTGGACAATTCTCCATCCTAGTGCCACAAAATTCTCCTGCCTATGTATTAAGTTTTCTTAATACATAAATATATTTCACTCTGACCTTTTCTTGCCTCTGTTGCTCTAAAATTTTATTTGAGGAATTCTTTTAAAGATTTTTGGAGGGTAATGTTGGAGGATAATGTTAGGTGACTACCCCTGATTGACCATCTTACCTCCATCTGTACTCTGGATTTTAACACGCTACAATTGAGGAAACTGTCATGATCAAAACTGTGGAGAAACAATTTACTTGGAATTCAAAACTATTTTGAGGACACTACCATTTCTACAAAGTACAGAGTAATATGCTATTCATAATAAGGATATGGCATTCACTATGTAGAATGCAAAAAAAAAAAAGAATCCGTTTAAGGAACTGTAGATATTTAGCCTGGAGAAGAACTGAGTATAGGCATGCTCATTGTCTTCAGGTATGTAAAGGTTTTTATATAAAAGATGTCTTAGGCTTATTATGTTTTGCCCTTGAGGACAGACCTAGTGGAAAACGGGAGAAGATCCCAAAAAGCAGATTTAAACTCATCAGGAAGAGATACTATGTCATCTCTATTATCTATCCTATTTATCCCAAAGATGTTTACAATGAGCCAACAGAACATGAGCAGATATCCCCAAATTTTTATACAATTTCAAAAAGCAGTTGATAGATCCATCTCTGTAATAATGTACAGGAAATTAAGAGAAAAAGAGTGACTTGTCCCTCAACAGTTTCAGTCTGGAAATTATCAAGTAATGGGGGATTGATAAGATGCTGTTAATGGTGCAATAGGCACTTATATATTGTGCGACTTCACATCCAGTCTCAGATCATTTTTCCACTGAATCAACTTATCTTCCTGGCTGTTTCTCTTAGCCATACACTGCTCTTGGGAAATTTATAGATTTGATCATATGTTTCTGTGTTGGTGAGAGGATGTATCTGCTGTCCAGATCTGTCATAGATTTACTTTTAAAGAATAAGTGTCTTTCAACTTCATGGCTGTAGTCACTATATGCAGGGAACTTTGAGCCAAGAATAGAAAATCAGACACTTCTTCCATTTTTCCCCCTCTCTTTGCCATACTGATGGGACCAGGAGCAAAGATCTTAGATTTATTAATGTTAAATTTCAATTCAGCTTCTATACTCTCCTCTCACACCTTTATCGATAGATTTCTTAATTTCTCTTCACTTTCTGCTCTCAAAGTAGTATGATCTGCATATCTGAGATTCTTCATATTTCTCCTGGCATTCTTAATTCAAGTTTTTGATTCATTCATCCTGGCATTTTGTATGATATGCTCTTCATATCATTGAATAAATAAGATGGCAATAAGTTTAGTTAACTGATATTTTTGATTATTATAATAACTTACCATTGGGTTCCAGCTTTTTGACAGTAATTTAAATCAGCCTAACCTTAATTAATAGCTGGGATCGAACAATGTAATAATTGTTCCCAATTTGCTGAGGTGTATTGGGTAGCTGGGTGGCACTATGAATAGAATACTGTACCTAGAAGTCAGGAAGACTCATCTTCCTTTGTCAAAATCTGGCCTCAGACACTTAGTAGCTGTGTGACTCTGTGCAAATCCCTTTACCCTCTTTCTATCAGTTTTGTCTTCTGTAAAGTCATCCGGAGAAGGAAATAACAAATCACCCTAGTATTTCTGCCAAGAAAACCCCAAACAAGATCATGAAGGGGCAGACGTGATTGAAAAATGATTGAACAATAGATCCAAAGTAATATAACGATTTTTTTTTCATTTTTGTTGTGTAAGGAATACTGTCATTTCTGTAATGCTTGTAGTTTCCCAAAGCTTTACTTGTTTGGCACAACGACTGTGACAGTGTCTTCAAGTGTCCAGAACAGAATTCTGCCGGCCTAGAATTTCTAAAATTTGTCTAGTTCTTGTAACATTTTCCTGGAGATGCTACCATTGTCACTGACTTCCTTGAGCTCAACCTCTAATTTTCCTTTCAGACATCCCCCAGTAACATGCTTCTATTTCAAAAACTGGATAAAAAAAAAGGCCTTAGAGAAGAAAAACTGCACCAGGGAAAGATCTACATTTCAGCAAAGGTAGGATCTAGTCTGAGATACCAAGATAATGCTCAATGAGTCTCATTGTATGCCCTTATTACATTCTGGCAATTTGAGTTGTTGCTCCTTGAAATAAAGCCCATTCCAAAAATCAAGAGTCACTTGGACAAATTTCTGCAGAGAGAAATAACAATTAGTGTAATCATCTTTTGTAGAAATTTCAATTAGATTTGTAATATGAATTTTCCTTTACATATTATTTAATTACTTATTTAATTTCAAGAATGTTTATTCAGTATATTTTGTTTGTACTTGAGTTGGCATCATCAGGTTTGGAAATACTCCAAGTTGCATCATAGATTATCCTTTATACTTCCTTTTCATTTCTGTCTTTCTACATTACTACTTATGCTCTTTGAGAGCATGATGTATATTTCTTTCCATTTTTGTCCTAGCTTAGTCTCTTCTTTACCTAATTTGATTCCTTCAATTTCTTTTTCTTCTCGAATTGCTACTGCTAATATTTCTAGTGCCAGATTGAATAAGACAGGAAATAGTGGTCTTCCTTTTTTCACCCCTCATCTTATTGGAAATGGTTCTTGCTAATCTCCTTTACATATACATATGTGTGTGTGTGTGTGTGTGTGTGTGTGTGTGTAATACTTGCTGATGACTTTAAAAAGATGCTACCTATTATTTTAAGGAAGACGCCATTTATTCTTATACTTTCTAGTGTTTTTAATAAGAATGGATGTTGTATTTTGTCAAAAGCCTTTTCTGCATCTTTTGAGATAATCATGTGATTTCTGCTGCTTTTATTGTTGATATGATCAGTTACACTGATGTTTTTCCTAATATTGAACCATCCTTGCATTCCTATAATAAATCCTACCTGATCAAAGTGTATTATTCTTTTAATAAGTTGCTGTAGTCTTTTTGCTAATGTTTTATTCAAAATTTTTTCATCTGTATTCATGAGGCAAATTGGTCTGTAATTTTCTTTCTCCATATTGTCTCTTCCTGATTTAGATATCAGTACCATATTTGTGTCATATAAAGAATTTGGTAGGACTCCACCAATTTTCCCAAACAGTTTGTAGAGCATTGGAATCAATTGTTTTTAAAATTTTTGATATAATCTGCTCCTAAATCCATCTGGCCCTGGAGATTTTTACCTAGGGAGTTCATTGACTACTTGTTTGATTTATTTTTCTGAGATGGGATTACTTAAGTATTTTTTTTCACCTTTACTTTATCTGCGGAATTTATATTTTAGTAAATATTCATCCATTTCACTAAGATAGTCAAATTTATGTACATACAGTTAGTAAAAATAATTGGTAATTATTGTTTTAATTTCCTTTTCATCAGAGGTAGGTTCACCCTTTTCATTTTTGATACTCAAAACTTGGTTCTCTTTTTTCTGTTTTTTATAATATTGACTAAAGGTCTATCAGTTTTATTGGTTGTTTCATAAAAACAGCTCTTAGTTTTATCCATTAATTCAATAGTTTTCTTAATTTCAATTCTATTAACCTCTCCTTTGTTTTGCATAATTTCTCATTTAGTATTTAATTGAGGATTTTCATTTTTTTCTTTTTCTAGCTTTTTCAATTGAATGCCCAGTTTATTGATCTCCATTTTTTTCTAATATATTCATGTGTGCATTCAGGGATATAAATTCCCCCTAAGAACTGCCTTTGCTGCATCTGACAAGTTTTAGTATATTGTCTCATTATTGTCATATTCTTGAACGAAGTTATTGATTGTTTATATAATTTCTTGTTTGAACACGCATTCTTTAGGATTAAATTGTTTAGTTTGTTTTTAGTCTATCTTTCCATGGCCCTTTATAGCACATGATTTTTATTGTGTCATGATCTGAGAATGATGCATTTAATCTTTCTGCCTTCCTGCAGTGAATTGTGAGGTTTTTATGCCCTCATCCATGATCAATTTTTGTGTATGTGCCATGAACCACTGAGAAGAATTTCAGAGAGGGGAAGATTGAGGTCCCCCACTAGTATAGTTTTGTTATCTGTTTCTTCTAATTCCTTTAACTTCTCCTCCAGGAATCTGGATGTTATACCACTTGATACACATATGTTAAATAACAATATTGCTTCATTCTTGATGATGCCTTTAACAGGATATAGTTTCTTTCCTTATCTCTTTTTATTAGATCTATTTTTGCTTCTGTTTTATCTGATATGAGGATTGCTAGCCCTGCTTTTTTTTTACTTTAGCCAAAGCATAATGTATTCTACTTTAACCTTTTACCTTTACCCTTTGTGTATCTCCTTGTTTCAAATGTGTTTCTTGTAGATAGTTGTAGATCACATTCACAATTATGATTACCATCAGTGTCTTTCCCTCCATCCTATTCCCTCCTCTGTTTATGTTTTTGTTTCTTCCTTCTCCCTTACCCTCCTTAAGAGTTTTCTTTTTGACCACCACCTCCCTCAGTATTCTCTCCCTGTGTTCCCCTTTTACCTTCCCTTTCCCCTTACTATTATTTCCCTCCCTTCCCCCCTTTCACTCTCTTTTACCCCATCTGCTGCTTGTAGGACACAATGGATTTTGTACTTAACAGAGTATGTTATTCCCTCCTTGATTCCAAACCAATGAGAGCAAATTTTGTACAGTGTTCCTCTCCTTCCCTCCTTTCCCTCAATTATAATGAGTTTTTGTGTCTTTTCATGTTAGGATCCTTAACTTAACTGATTATGTTGATCCCTCTTTAAACCAGAACTAATGAGGATAAAGTTCATATGATGTTCATCTCCCTCTCTCCTTCACCTCTATTATAGTATGTTTTTATGCCTCTTTATGTGGCATAATTTACCTTTTTCTTGCTCAATCTTTCCCTTTCTCCTATTACAGTCACCTTATACCCCTTAATACGTATTTTTGTCATCAGATTAGTTCATTTATACTCATTGCCTCTATGTATATCCCTTTTAAATGTCATTATAATTATATAAATCTCAAAATTGACAAGTATCAGCTTCTCATATAGGGATGTAAACAGTTTGCTTTTATTTAATTCCAAGTTATGTGTGTGTGTGTGTGTATGAATGTGTGTTTTCTTTTACCTTTTTATATCTTTCCTGAGTCTTGTAATTGGCGATCAGATTTTCCATTGAGCTCTGGTTTTTCATCAGGAAAGTCTGGAAGTCCCTTATATCATTAAATAACCATCTCCTTTCCTGAAAGATTATGCTCAGTTTTTCCAGGTAGTTGATCCTTGGTTGCAGTACTAGCTCTTTTGTCTTATGGAATATCAAATTCCATTCCCTTCTATCTTTCAGTGTAGAAGCTGCTAGGTCCTGTGTAATTCTGAATGCAGTTCCATGATATTTGAATTTTTTTTCTTTTGGGCTGTTTACAGTATTTCCTCCTTGTCCTTGTAATTCTGGAATCTGGCTACTGTATTTCTTGGAGTTTTCAATTTGGGGAGGGGTAATCTGGCCACTTCAGGTTTCCACCTCTGTGCCCCTGGGCTACAGCTCATGCAGGCTGAGTGGCTGTCCACCAGCAGTGCTTGTGTCTGCATATTTCCCCCATGCTGCTAAGATACACCTGTGCTTGTGTTGTTAGTGATTTCTGGCTCTACTTCCCTGGGCTTTGGGAGCTCCTGTTGGTCAGCTGAGATAGGGCTTGTTGGGATGCCTCCCACCCTTCACTTTAGACTCAGCATAGCTTCAGTTACATCCTTCGTTAATAACTTCCAAGCTGGAACTGTTTCCGTTATTTCAGGATTGTACTCTGGGTGGGACATTTATCTCTGGGTTTTCTGGGTCAGAGAGGAAGAATCAAAACAGCTAGCATTTGCTCTGCCATCTTAGCTTCTAGTAGTTCAGGTAGGTGATTTTCTTTTTCTTTTTTGCTTTTTTTTTGGAAGGGGGAAGGAAGGGCATTTGGGGTTAAGTGCCTTGTCCAAGGTCACACAGCTTGGTGTGTGTGTGTGTGTGTGTGTGTGTGTGTGTGTGTGTGTGTGTGTGTGTGTGTAAGAAAAGCCCCAGAGAGCTGACAGTCAAAAGCAGAATTTTTGCTCCTGGTGGTGGGGCTGGAAAAACACTTATGAGCTTTGTGACCCTGGGCAAGTCCCTTATTCCTACTACCTTATTTCTTCATCTATACAATGAGCTGGAGAAAGAAATGGCAAACCACTAAAATATCCTTTGCAAGAAAACCCCAAATGGGGTCATGAAGAGTTGGGAACAATTGTAATGAGTCATCAACTATAAAGAAGACTAAATCTTGCTTAGGATTAGATCATAGATTTAGGGGAAGGAGAAACCTTTGAGACCACAAAATCTGACCTTTGTCATTTTACAAGTAATAGAATTAAAGCCAAAAGAGACCAATTTACTTGTCAGAGGTCACAACGCTAGTAGATAATAGAGTCAGGATCTGAATTCAGTTTCCCTGATTCCCAATCCAGTGCACACACACTCATTCCTGAAGCATGGTTCCTCCTTCATTATTTTTCTTTCTATTCCTGGCTCATAAAAAAACTTAATTGATGCTTAATGTGTTTGTTTATTTCTGTTTATTTTTAATTATACACTAGTGGGCTGCATAATTTTGAGGTGTATACAGTGGGCAATTTCATCAATTTATGGAAATCCTCAGAAAGTAAATGAGCTCTGCCAATGCAGACTAGTAGTAAGAGACAGAATGGAGAAAATGGATAGACATCTGACTTTGAAGTTATGGAGGTTACTGCTCAAATTTGTACCTTTAACACATATTGACTCTTTTACCCTGGGTGAATAACTTCACTTAACCTTTCGATGTGTTAAAGAGTATTTGTGAGACTATTAGTTGGAGAGAAGTGTATGATGGACCAGTCATGAATTCAATAAAAGGAAAGCACATCCTGACCTTGTATGATTGGAGAAGGCTTCATGCTAGATGAGGGGTTTCAACTGGTATTTACAGAATTTGGATTAATGAATTAGAAAAGTAATAATAGTAGGAAGTCTGGAGAAGATGAAGGAAAATTATATGAGAGGAAGGGGAGAGTCAGAGATGTGCTTTCTTTTTCATAGTCCCAGAGAGAAGAAGTAGGAACTATATATGAAGTTGAAAAACAGGAAATATAGGCATGACATTGGGGAAACCATCCTATCTATTAGAGCTGTCCAACAATAGAACAAGTTTCTTCAGAAGGCAATAGTTTCACCCTCATTAAAAATCAGCAAGAAAAAGATGAATGGCCATTTATCAGGGAGGTTGCCAAAGGAATACATGCCCATATATGGGTTGGAAAAGATTTCATCAGAAATCTATTCCAACTCTCGGAATTATGTCTGTGATTCTGTGTTCAATGTCATTTTATGGACATAGACATTTGAGAAAAGATGCAGAGTCTGGAAGGCACATGATATTTCAGAGAACTTTAAGGAAGATACTTTTTCTGATGTAATGGATTCCTCTATTAAATAGGACTCTTTAATTAAAAGATTGATGTCTACTAGTAGATCAAAGAGCATTCTTTTTTCCCAGTGGGCTGGGAAGGAGTGTAGCTAACAGCAGTCACCCTACCCATTCCTTTGAAGGACTTGGTAGTCAAACACAGATTATTGGGATTGCAGATCACCCAAGAAAAGAGCAGAACTGCAAAATGGTCTAGAGGGTCTGCAATGGCAAAGTGACATTTAGTTGATATTCTTCAAGCAATGAGAAACAAATGAAATACAGGGATCTGATTAGGATTAGATCATATTTGTAAAGCCAATCAGCAGTAGATTTCTGAGAGAATGCTACTGTGAGGAGCTTTTAAGATTCAGATTACACAGTATTAGTGAACACTCTGTTTATTCCATTACAAATCCCCATTCAGTGCAATGTTCACAGTTTCAACAATTCACAATACCATACACAATCTTCAGAACAAGGAAAGTCTCCACATCATATCTTATTTC
>JAQQSW010020935.1:0-10758 GCA_028646575.1 Pseudocheirus occidentalis | reverse complement strand
GTGGCCTGGCGTCTGGGACGGGCACCACTGTGTGTTCTCCAGCCCCTGCAGGGGCGGATGGTGACTTTCAACCTGTAACTTAAAAATCATGAACTTCAGGCAATAATATTTTCTGTGTAAGCTTTTAAAATTATTTTTGGGGGATCATAGCTTGTTTTATTTTGTGCTATAAAATTAACAGTATTAAATGACTTCTATTCTTAGAATACATTGAGTGTCTTTTCTTAACAGATTAGTGCCTTTTTATTTCCCTACTCCATTGATTGCATAGCACTGGGCCCTACATCAAAGCCGGTGTTCTCAGTGGCCTGTTTGTACACTGTCTGAATAAATCTTGCATCAACTTGCGGCACTTTGGGTTTTTTTTCCTCATCTTAGTGTCCTCACTGGTTTCCTAAGGCTCCGGGACACACATACACATGCACAGTTCACTTGTGACCCTTCCACAGAGGTGGCAGAGAGTGCAAGGCCACCTGGGAGGCTAGATCCTCAGGGCTGGAATCTTTGCTCTGTACACAGGGATGGTGAGACGCCCCAGTGAAATGCTAGTTCTCAAGCCCTTTTCAGACTTAAACCTTACAGCAATGTCAACTGCCCTCATTTCTCAGGCCTGGTGTGTGTGGGAAGGGTGGGGCTGAGCAAGGAGCCCAGAGCTCCCACCTAGGCCGACTCACTTGTTTCTCTGGGGGATCCCTCACGAACTCCACAAGGTTTCCAGTGCTTGCCTCTTCCTTGAGTTCCCAGTCCCACACCTCCACCTGGAAATCATTGGAGATTGGACATGCCATGCCATCAAGTCCACGCCCTGCCTTCTTGCAGCTCCCTGAGTGCTTCTCAGACTGAAGCTCCTGTGTATCTTTTCCCATGGGCTCTCCATGCTCCTTCCTGCTCCCAGTCTCTGTCTTGGGCTACCCTGCAAACAATGCCCAATGGATCTTCATCAGTTGCTCTGGTGAGAACCTCATTGACTTCGCATTACTTGTTTTCTTCCTCCCTCGACAGCAGATGGAGTCCAGAAATGGTTTTGTGGGTGAATTGATTTGGGAGAGTCACTTGTTTCCATTTGTAAAGTGGAGATGTTAGTACTTAGAATTAAATGAGGTTGTAGAAAGAGTCAATGGGATTTTGTAAACCAGAAATTGTCACTTGTATGTGAGAAAATAGGGTTGGATCAAGGCCAGTTTGCTGCGCACCCTGGGGTCTCCAACCACTTGTGCTTGTCCTCACATCATCCCCGCACCTGGAGACCCCTCAACCCTCCCAAACACAGCTCAACTAGTTTTCATGGAATTAGGAAAACGCTCGCGTTATTGGCGACATTTTTCTGGCCACCCCACGACCAGTAAAATTCAGCCTAATCTGGGGGGACTGAAGTGACCGTGACTCGGAATGGTGAGTCCTGCCCCCTAGTTGGCTGTTGACAGCTGGACTCTTGGTGATGGCTGCCGGTCATCTCTGCAGGTCTTTCCAGCTCAGGGTTGGTGATCTTAGGAAATGGACATAATGATCCACTGGCCAGGTCTAAGCTTTTCAGATCGACTCGTTAGATCAGTGCACTAGTTATTCCCATTTTAAACAGAGGAGGCACCTCTCAGCTCAGGCAACTTAGATCAGGGAAGCCTTCATCTTCAAGAGCTTCGTAGGTAACACTGGTCAGGTTGTGGAGGCAAGTTTAGAATCTTTTTCTGTTTGAAAAAGCAGTCAGTATGAAAGCATTTTCACCCTTAGAACCCTCCTGGCGCAGAACTACCTTATTTCCTTTTTTGGGAGGAACCAGTTGGGGTAAAGTGACTTGCCCAGGGTCACGCAGCTAGTATCTGAAACTAGATTTGAATTCAGGTCCTCCTGACGCCAGGGCCTGTTCTTTATTTGCCATGCCCCCTACCTGCCCCAGCCCCAGCCTCCTTATTTTTGCAGAATGGAAGTGACCTGAGGCTTCTTCCTTCTTGTGAATCCATTACAGCAACCTCTTTCTGGCTGCCTGGCCTGTCTTAATGGGTATGTTGCCTGCCTTAGGACAGCGGTTCTCCACCTGTGGGTTGCGACCCCTTTGGGGGTTGACCAACCCTGTCACTGGGGTCGCCTAAGACCATTGGAAATGTGTTTTTCTAGGCGGGTCTGCCCGCATATGGGTATTAAAGTATTAAAGGGTCGTGGCATTGGGAAGGTTGAGAACCACTACCTTAGGAGATGCCAGTTCCAGCACAGCTCTGCCGTTGGAGTTAACATTTGCCACAGTCTGAGCCTTCAGAGGGGGCCCTGTCCACTTTGATTCGGAATCGTTGTGGGTCGTCGTGGGACAAATGAAGCAGGATGTATGTAGAATGGGATTCCTTGGGAAATATTTTAGGCATTTGAAAACTTCTGAGAAGGGGCTGCTAGGCTTCATCAGGCTAGGGTTGAGCCCCTAACCTAGAACATTGATCAGATGAGATAATCAGCCTAATTAACAGGGTGCCCAGCACTGCCTCCAAGGAGCCCAGACCACCATCTGGAGAGGTGCATAGACCTGTGACAGGCAGGTAAGCCCAAAAGAGAGGTCCAAGCAAAGAAACAGGAATGTGGGGAGACAAGTCTCTTCTGGCTAGGCATGAGGCAAAGCTGGAGAAAGGCTGGGAGGGAGGGAAGGGTTGGACTATGCATGAGGATGACGTGAGCAAAGCTGGGCTAGCAGAGACAACTGTGAAAATGGAAAACGTGAATCTTGGTTGAGAAGGTCCTCCTGACATCCAACAGATGGGGAATCTGAGACTTGAGAACAAGGGGAAGGTGCCTGGTGCTTTCTAAACATTAAGGCACACTGGAATTCCAAAGCAGCTTTTCCAAACTACTGTGACTATCACCTGGCATGGTAGGGGGAGCCACAACTGCCAGGCAAAATGACTCTGCCTCAGGCCATGATGTGTTGGGATGTGTCAGCCTGTGGACAGGGCCCAAGTTCTAGAGTAGTGTAAGGAATAGGGGCACAGAGCTGGAGTTGATGTGACCATCTGAGGGTGGGTAGGTGTGGCTGGATCCGTGGACCTGCCATCACCCAGGATTAGGGTTAAGACCCCCGAGGGAAAATGCGGTTCAGTCATATGCGACTCTCTGTGACCCCATTTGGGGTTTTCTTGGCAAAGACACTGGAGCAGTTTGCCATGTCCTCCAGTTCATTTACAGAGGGAACTGAGGCAAACAGGGTAAAGTGGCAAGGAAGTGTCTAAGGCCAGATTTGATTTTAGGAAGATTTCTTCCTGACTCCAGGCCTGGCACTCTGTGCACTAATGGCGCCACCTAGTGGTAGAAGCAGAGGCGTAGGAAGATAGCCCAGAACCCCAGCTCCCTGCAAAATGCAACCCTCTGAAAGCCCGGAACACCTGAGTACAGAGAACAAAGTAAGGAGAATGTCAGAACTGGGCCGTAGAACAGAGGATGGCAGAGCTGGGGAAGGGATCTGAGAACAGGGGGGATGGCAGGGCTGGGGGGCCATACAACAGGGGATGGCAGAGCTGGGAGGGGCCATAGGATACGGGATGGCAGAGCTGGGAGAGATCTGAGAACAGGGGATGGCAGGGCTGGGAGGGGCCTTAGAACACGTGCCAGATTTAGAAGTGATATCCGAGGTCATCTAGTCCAGCCCATAGTTGAATAAGAACCTTTCCTGCACCATACTCTAAAGGGGGGGGGGGTATCAAGCCTGGCTTAATGGATAAAGTTCTGGGCTTGGAGTCAGGGAGACCTGAGTTCAAATCCAGTCTCAAAATTACCAACCAGCAGACCACTAGGCAAGTGACATCTCAGCCTCAGTTTTCCCATCTGTAACATGGGAATAAAAACAGCACCTTGCTCCCAGGGCTGTTGTGAGGCTCAATTGAGAGAAAACTTTAAGGTTCCTTATAAATACTATCACTATTCTTTGTAAGGCAGCCCATACCATTGCTCCTAGTTAAACTTTTTCACCTTGGCAGCCTGAAGCCTAGAACCTGGTATGTAGGTGTTTAGTAACTTCTACTTGACCACATGACCAAGCTGTTCATTCTGCCTTCGAGGCCCAGAAGAGTGAGTCTAATCCCCTTCCATGTGACCCGTTAGGCATCCCTGACACACTGGCTTCAGTCCCTGGACTCAGCGCCTCAGACTCCTCTGCTGCAGAAATGATGCCAACTTGCTTTAGTAGCACGAATTCCCTTACCCTGGAGTTCTTTCTACCAGTCACAAATCTGGTCTCCGTTCCAATCCATGTAGCGCCCCTCAGATACCAGAAGGCAGCACCATAAATCCCTCCCCAGTGCCCTCAAATAATCCTCTTGTGGAAGAGTCTCCAGGGGCTCATCTTGCTCTGACCATTTGTTACCTTGTCCCCAGCTGCCCGAAACTGGCCCTCAGAGCTGTCCGCAACACTCCAGGTGGGAGTCCTTCCTGTGTTTTCCTGAGTCTATGACTTTTCCTACCATCTTCTCTTCCTGGGGTACTGCCTTCTTTCCTCTAAGACCTTAGGCAAGCCTTCCTTCTTCCATGCATTCTTCCCCGATTCCCCTCGTAGTGAGGACGTCACTACAGTAACCACCCCTTCCTAAATGCTAATTAAGTCTGATTGATGAGTGGGGGGAGAGCCACACTGTTGGTGGTTTGGAGCTATCATGCTAGAAAACCCTCCTCAGCAACCCCCAGAATTTCCTCTAGAGCCCCATACTCCAGGGACCCAGCTTGCTAGTGAGAGAATGGCCCTAGGCATCTATTTCATCAGTATGTACCAAGAGCACATCAAATCCGTGTAAGATAGTTTGGGGGCAGGGGGTGCTAGGCGCGGGACAGGGAGGAATTCCAGAGGGCTCCCTGGAGAAGAGTGCATCGCGTCATAGAGAAATAAGGAAACCCTAAGGGGTGACTCTTATTCCCTTCCCTTTACCTCTGTGTGAGTACGAAGGGGCAATGCATTCTATCTGTACTAGGAAGTGGATAGTCACATAGAAGGGGGCTGGAAGGGGAGGAAGGGTCAAGATGTGGAGGGCTTTGATCCTGGAGGTAAAAGAAAGCTAGGGGTCCCTTAGGAAGGGGAGGATGAAGTTCCCTTTGGGAAAATGATGGACAACTGGTAGGGTAGAGGGGGAATTGGAGAAGGGAGTGATTGGAAGCACAGAATAACGGGGCAGTGGGGATAATGCAGGCAAGGGGTGATGGCCGGGGGAGGGGGGAAGGGAGAGGGGATGGATGTGAGACGTGAGGGAGGCAGGAGCCCTAGCCTTCCGCACAGGATCAGTGGGGTGTGTGCAGTGAGTGAGAGGGGGTGTGTGGGTAATGTTGAGGATAATGATGGAAGCAGGAGGGGTCAGTCAGTTGGCATGGATGAAGCACCTACTATGTGTTCAGACACTAGGCTAAGCGCTGGGGGATAAAAAGCAGCTCCCCCCAATAAATAAACTATATTATTGCCTTGTATTGTTATTTGATTATAAAATTCGTTTGCATGTAAGTTATTAACTGTTATAAAAATATTTGTTGTTAAAAATAGAGGCAGTAGGGTGCAGTAGAGAGAACTCCGGGCCTGGTGTTTTCAGACTTCGCTATAGTTCTGAGGTAGAAACCAATGAGGCCTTGGACAAGTCACTGCAGTGTGGTGTGGGCAAAGAGCACGGGCTTGAGGTCAGAGGCCGAGGTTCTGATTCGACCCTGGGCCTCAGATTCCTCAGATTCTGTAAAATGAAGAAAGGAAATCAGCACCTACTATGTGCCTGGTCATGTGCTAGACACTTTGCAAATGATCTCGGCTGATCCTCCCAACAATCCTTCTGGGCGGGCACTATTATTAACCCTTTTTTTTTTTTTTTTACAAATTTTTTTACAGTTTAGGGAAACGGAGGCAGATTATTATTATTATTATTATTATTATTATTATTATTATTATTTAGTGATGTGCCCTTAGCATAGTGAGTATCTGAGTCTGGATTTGAACTCGGGTCTCCCTGACTCCTGGTCCAGAGCTCTGTCCCCTTTGCAATGGAGCTGTACCTGGGGAGGAGGATGCTATGATCACTTCCTCCTCTCCAGTTTCCTCATCTGTAAAATGAAGGAGTCCGAGTGAGCAGCCTCGAACGCCCTTCTGGCTCCAGCTCTGAGATGCGCGGTTGCTCTCTGAGCCTGTTTCCCCACCTATGAAAGGAGGGTTTACAGATCCTTCGTGCTGCCCCCTCCTGGCCAGTGAACTTCACAAGACCGTAGACAGGGGAGCCTCGCGCGCTGGCCCCTCTTCGCGGTCAGACAGTCTTGTAGTTCGGGGGGACCTCCGCATTCCTCCCAGTATCGGCGGCCGCTGAGGGTCCTAGCTTGGTGGCTTCTGATGCATCTCATTCCCACCTCTGCCACCAGGTGGCATTGGTGTCCCACTGCCAAGAGATGGCATGGCCAAGTCAAGTCAACATCTAACGGCTAACTGCGCTGGGAAGGGAGATCCCAAGCAGAAAGGCAGCCCGCGCCGGCGGAGGAAGACAACCCGAAAAGGGGCGTGGGCGGAGAAGACGCAAAGAGCCCTAGCTGGAGCATCGCAGGCCGGGAGGGAGGGCCGGCCGTCGCCGAGGACGGAGGCTCCGGGAGTAGCCCCCCAACCCCCACTGGAGGGGACTTCTCGGGGGAGCAAGGGTTCAAACACCGGGCTTAAGGGAAGCACCAAGAGGCGACTTGCAAATGACCGATGTAAGGGACCGAGCGAGGAATGAACAAGGACGGGGAGGTAGGCTACGTTTCCCCCCCCCCAGCCCTCGGGGCATCAGGCGCCCTGGAAGAGGCCGCTGAAAGAAGGCCCCGAGTCGGTCCCTTAGGGCGTGGTGGTCCTGGAAGAAGGCTGAACTGGACGGGAAGAGGAATGTCCTGGGAGGGGGTGACCAGGAAGGTTAGGGGAAAGGACCTCTAATGGGGTAAACAAAGAGGGGCAGGGGCTGACACCTGACTTCACCCTCATCTGAAGTTGTCAAAGGAAGAACGCGCGTGCTCACACACTCACACACACACACACACACACACACCATAGCTGGGTACAGAAATACACTTCATTCAACAGCGAAATAGGGGAGAAAGGGGGAGAGACGCTGGAGAATAGACTGACACAGGGAGGGGGAAGAAGAGGGAAGTTACATTAAGGGAGGGATTAATTACTTCTAAGCAAAACAAGCTCTAAGGCTGTGCACCATGCTGATAGCAGCTCTTTGTGATATGGCACAGAATGGGAATAGGAGGGGATGCCCATCAGCTGGGGAATGGCCCAACAGGTTGTGGTCTATGATTGTGATGGAATACTGTGGAGCTATAAGAAAGGAGGGGCAGGATGCTCAGAAAAACCTGGGAAGACTCACACTAACTGATGCAGAGGGAAGGGAGTGGAACCAAGAGAACAGATCATACAACAACAATACGGCAAAAACAAACGACTTTGAAAGTGGTTGGGACCCTCATCAGCATCAAGAGGGCCACACGCCCAGAGAACTCTTGATGAAACCTTCTACCCACCTCCTTATGGAGCAAGGACTTGGTACAGAATGAGACAGAGATTATTTCTGGACGGGGCCAAAGTGCAAATTTTCTTGCTTGACTATCCATGTTTGTACAGAATTTTTGTTTTTCTTCCATTCTAAATTGGGTGGGTTGGGAGAGGAGGATTTTTTGTTGATATATATATGTGTGTGTGTGTGTGTGTGTGTGTGTGTGTGTATTATATATCTATATAATTTTTTTAAAAGAGCTATTGTCTAAGCTCACCTTTCCCATCCTATGTGACGTTGATTTTTTGAGCCCCAAATGTAAGGCTTTACATTTCTCTCTAATACAGTCCATTTTATTGAACTTAGCCCCTCTCCGTGTATCTTGGGTCTGGTTCCCCTCTCAGTCTCTCCATCCTGGCTGCTTCCCAACTGTTGTGGCCTTAAAACCCTTCCCTTAACGATAGCAACACTGTTCGCCCTGGGCTGCTCTCCTCTCCTGCCTTCCTTGCAGCCCACCCTTGGACACCGACTTCTCCAAGGCACCGTTGATCTTTTTATCACCAGATCCAATGGCTTTCACCCCTCGATCCTAACTCTTCTTGCCCTCTGTGTGGCCTCTTCCCCGTGGAAGATCTCTCCTCTCTAGGTTTTGGAGACCCTCCTCTCTCCTCCCTGTGTCATTTCTCCTGGTGATCTCATCAGCTCCCATGGATTAAATCATTGTTTCTATGCCAGTGATTCCCAGGCCTAACCTCTCCTCCTGCCAGGCACCCATCCCCACCTGCCTCTGAGGAAGTCCATTGCCAAATAGATCCACCCCTTCCCGGCTCTCACACGGGTCCCCTTCTCTCCGTCCATAACCACCATGATCCTGGGCAAATTCAACGCTTCAGTCACCTTCTAGCTGGTCTGCCAGCCCCCAGTCTCTCCTCACTCCAGAGCCTGGAGGAGTTCTGTAAAGTGTCACCACCCGACTCAAGGACCCTCACTGGCTCCCTGGCATCTCCCTCAATCATCTCTGGCTGAAGTCATCTCCGACCCCCCACGGTCAGCAAGATAAAATCTAAGCCTCTTACAGGCCCCCAGGAATGGGTCCTCAAGCCTGCCCAGCTGTCTCCCCGAATTCAGCCCACGCAGAACTCCAGGCCTTGGCCTCCTCCCGGGGCCAGCTATCTCCCACCCCCCATCAGATTCCTAGCACTTCTCTGGAATCAGCTATGCTGGCTGAAAAACTCAAGATGCGCCAAGGCCAGATTTCTCTGAGCCATCAGGGATGTTCAGGGAGGCCTTCTCAGCCTTCCCTAGAGGGAGTTGGTGGTGAAAAGGGGCCTGGCCCTCCAGAAGAGCCCACTTCACATCCCGGACCTAGGAAGTGGCGGTGGGTTATTCCTGGAAAATCACAGCCCTTGCCGCAACCACTTTCCTTCTCTGAAAGACTCCAGGGAGGATGTTTGTGCCAGCTGCCCCCCAGGGTGTCCTGAGAATCCAGTGGGAGCCTGGCTGTTGTAGGTGATTCCAGCACCATGGACCCCTGAGGGGCCTGGCCTGGCTGGAGGAAGAGGCAAGCTTGGAGGCTCTTACAGACAAAGGGCAGGTATTTGGGTCCCCCTGGATGGGGGGCAAGGCGAGAGGGCCTTGGAACATTGGGAGGTTTTGTTGGCTGGAAAAGAATAGGTCCCTAGCCCAGCTTCAGAGCTGTCAGTCTGCTCTCTTCCTTGTATTTGCACAGCAGCCCTCTGAGGCAGGTTCTTCTGTTCCCATTTGGCAGAGGAGAAAGCTGAGGCTGAAAGGCAGACTTGACCAGGGTCCCCCAGCTGGAGTACTGGAGGCAGGATTCAAACACAGCCCTTTCCGAGTCTCTGCTGCTGCAGCACCACCGAGCTGCCCAGAGAGGTCTGCCAGACCCCGAGCTTCCTCAAGGGCCAACCCCAAGGCTCTGTGTTTCCAAGTCCTCTCTCCTGGAGGGCAAGGATGGGCCTTTGGCCTTTCTTTGATTCTTCTTCACACAAGGGACCACAGTTGACACATAGTAGGTGGCTAATGTTTGTTGACCGATTCTTGAGTGATGGAGCAGTGTGGCCACTGCTTCCCGAGTCAGCCTGGTTCACACTGGGACCCTTAGGAAGTTTTTCTTCCAACTGAGCTGGAATCCCATCTTTTACCTAGCACAGGGTGGTCTGGGGAGGACCAGCTTTAAGGGGATTCCAAGGTCACAGTTCCTTCCTGTTCTCTACCTGACTTCCCTCATAAGGCGTCTAGGGGCCTACCCAAGGTCTCTTCTCCATAAGCCCCCTCAAAGGCAGACCCAGTAATGTCTCCCTCTGGGTCTCACCAGCCATGCCACCTCTGTGCTGCCTGATGGCTCCAGACTCAACCCCAATAGTGTCCAAAGGCCAGGAGGACTCACTCAGCTGAGCAGCCTAGTTTGGTTTATTATTATCAGGTACAGACAGAGCAGGGCTGGGAGGAAGGAGGGGATCAGGTGGGGCTGGTGCTGGGTGTCTGTGGATTATGGGAGAGGGGCAGTGGTGGCTACACAGCTATTTCCACCCAGGCTGACTCTTGGGGGCTAGAAGAGCCCTCCACCCAGAGACAGCGGTGTTGGGGACCTGAATGATTCCCCACATTCTGTGTTTCCTCCAAGGAGAAAAGGAGGCAGACAGGGTGAGAAGAGGGAGGAGGAAGACGGGAACAGGTGGGGGAGAAAGATAAAGAGGGAGAAGTAGGGGAAGAAAATGGGAGAAGAGGGAGCTTTGATGGAGGGGCAGACAGGCGTGGGGCTGGCACCGAAGAGCTGGGACTCCTGCTGTGCCTTAAACCGAGGCTGTTGGACCCTCTCCCAACACCAGTTTCCTGTGGACTGAGAGCCTGTCTCCCACAGCTGCCAAGGCCTCATTCAGGCCAGATGTAGCCTCTTCTCCCATCTCTCCAGACTCTGCCTCACCCTCCCTTTGGGGGTGCCCAGGCTACCAATAGATAGACAAGCAGCCAACAGGCCTGAGTCCTGGCTGGGAGAGGACACCACGGCTCTCACCAGCATGCATAGGAAAAGAGGGGGCACTGGCCCCAGTCTGGAGTGCCCCCATGAGCAGCACCATCCAGGGAAGGGAAGGGCCGGGGCTGTTCGTGAGCAGGGGTGGGGACCAGCCACTGGCCTGACCCGGCCTCTGGGCTGTAGGGAGAGTACAGGGGACCGTGGAGGCCAGCCTTGTCTGGGGGAGCACAGGCCCCAGGCGGCTGTCTGACCTCTGGCTCGGTACCAGAGATCACAGGCCCCGGAACCACAGGTCTGGGCCGCCGATCA
>JAQQSW010020934.1:0-10758 GCA_028646575.1 Pseudocheirus occidentalis | reverse complement strand
GAACCAAAAAATAAACAAAAACAAAAAACAAAAACCCCCAAACAAATCAAAAACAAAAAACCCAACCCAACAACTCATGGTCTCCATGGAAACCCAGAAGGAAGGTCTTGTAGGAAAATGTGGTGGAAAGTCGGTCTCAGACTGAGAAGGCTTAGACAGCTTTATTCACGGGAGATGGCGCAGCTCGGAAGCGGACTGTTACGTGATACGGGGGAGGGCGGCGGAGGCAGATTTCTCTAAGAAAGGAATCTAGTGAGTGCACAGCGCGGCTGGTTAGCAGGACGAGGAGTTTAACTCTGCTGTTTCCTCTTCAAAGCCTCCACCAGATCGTTTTTAAGGGCTTCTTGCTTTGATTTGTCTGCAAAAGTCTGCACAGACCTGTAGGGAGGGAAGGAAAAAGAAAAACACACCCTGGATTAGGCTACACCTTGACCAGGAGGAAGAGGAGGAGGAAGAGGGAAGAAAGAAGAGGGAAAGGAGGAGGAGGAGGAGGAGAAGAAGGAGGAGGAGGAGGAGGAAGAGGAAGAAGAGGAGGGACAGGCAGTCCCCTGGCATGGGGAGGGGGGTAAAGGGGGGCCTGGCTTCACCCTTTTCAGAGACATTCAATCTCAGGAGCTGAGGGCTAGATTCTCTACCTGCATGGCTCCTAGCCACACACTCTTGGGGGAGAAGGCTCAGCATCTCTCAGACCCTTCCTCAGAGCTGAGGGGTATCCCAGAACTAGAATGGAGGACCCTCTGATATAGGGAAAAGGCAAGAAGTCCTGACAGTGGGCACCAGGCCTCACAGAGACAGCACACACCTAGTCTGTGGTGCCTGACTCTGCTGTGCTGGCTGAGGCTTCACGTTGAGAAGTCCCAAAGCCAGGACAGCAGTCTGAGTCCTTGCTGTGAAGTGCCAGTTCTGTGGCCATTCCAACCCGCTACCCATTTACTTCTAAGCATGAATGGCTTCAGTCAAAGGAGAATGGCTTAAAGACAAGAGCTGATCTCCACAGGTTCCTGCCAGAGCCCTGGGGCACAAACTTGTCAGGCCTTCTTCCCTGTTCGGAGGTCAGCCTCCATCACAGATACTGCTCTTTTGGAAAAGAAGTTCCTTGTCCCACTTTTCCCTTAGTCTCTATGCCCTGTCACCCAAGTTAGACTCGGAGAGGCCAAAATACAAGGGAAAGAGCACCAAGAGCTGCCAAGAATATTATCGAGCCTCCAGGGCCAGGGGAGCACAACTATGGCTGGGCTCATGGTCCAAATCAATGAGTATCTGAGGAGAAGAGAGATGGGCAAACTGGGAGCAGAAGAGGGGGCAATGGGCAACTGCTGGTGACCGGTCAAGAGGGAAGCAAAGCCCAAACTACAGCCCCAGCAGTGTGGCTCCAGGTCCTGAGGAAGCTGCAGTCACAGCTTTCCATGAGAGGCCAAAGAGGAGCAGGCTACACTGAAGACGGGACAGAATGCTATGAGCGCAGGGGAGACAGAAGGGGCTTTTGGTCAAGACCCTGACCATTGTCCATCCAAGTCTGCCTGAAGCCAGGGCACTCTACTGCCTGTCCCAAGCCGGCTTGTTCCAGTCCTGCCTGGGGGCCCATGGGAGTTCACCTCCAGCACACTGGGCTCCACATTGGCTGACCGTGCAAATTTGCTTCTTGTTTACCCTGATGTGAAGCTGAGAGACATCATGGCATCTTCTCCGAGATCAGCCCTGCCCCCCAGGAAGAGGGGCACACAGAAAGAACCTCCTGGACAACTGGGTTGGTTGAGGGGACAAGCCAGGCCAGCCACAGTGCTTACTGCAGAATTCTCTTTTGGGTGAAAGATTCAGAGGAAGGATGCAAGTGGGCTTGATTCTTGGCAATGGCTTTCTCTAAAACATCCCAGCCTCCAGAGCCTGAATGGCTCTTTGGAAGGCAAAATGTAGATGTCATGTGGTGGGCTCTGACCCACCCATCCTGAGCCATCCTGGGGGAAGCGTTTCACTGCTCTGAGCCTTAGCTGTTCTCTCTTCAGAAGCTGCCAATTTCAGGGGCTTCTGAGTGGACCAAATGAGATCACAAGCCAAGACTTAAAATTTGGAGGGCCCCAGCCCCTTGTCTTATGGATGGGGAGACACGGGCCCCAAGAGCAGAGGTGCCTGAATAAAGTCACAGCTCACTACACAACAGCACCATAAGAGCAGTCCGGGTCTTCCAATTCCAGACCTAATGTTTTTTTGGGTCCATGACAAGGAACATGGAGGCAGTGGGAGGCAGAACGTGAACAAGCTGCCTTGCTGCTCAGGGGCTCCTGCCTCAAGAGCAATCGGTCCCTCTGAGAGCAACAAGAAGTGACCTTGTTTCCACATCTCAGATCCACATCTACCAAAGCGGAGGGCCTATAGGCTGGCACACACATGCACACCTCTGCCCAGTGTGTGGGAGCACACAAGCCCACCCCCACTTCTCCCTTTTACACACATACACCGCCCCCCACCCCACACACTTGAGAGTGTCTAGTTGTTACATGGGGTAGAGGACATGACAGGAACCTGCAGGATTAAGGTGTTTGCTTGTTAATCAGCCCCCCGAGGATATGGGAGGTTAGTGGCTGTACACAAGGATCGCCTGGTTTTAGTGAGGAGCCTCCCTGCACCTCTGCAGCAGGAGGGCAGGTGGGTACCTGGATCGGCTTAGTTATCGGGTTGGATGGAGATCTGGCGCTGAGTCAGCACTTGAGAAAGCTCCCTCTGCAACTGCTTAAACTTTTGGTTGTCAGGGATAGCATCAATAGATCTACAGAGAGTAGTTTAGAAATAAGTGAAACTAATGGGCAAAGAACAAGGACCCAGGAAGAGGGGGGTAGGAGAGGAGAGACACCTGTAGGGAGCAAAGGAAAAATGAAGGGCAGAAACACACAAGTCAGAAAAAAACCAGGGGAGGAGAAAGAAAGGAGGGGAGGCCCCAGCCCTTTCCCTGGTGAGGGACGAGGGGTCTGGGGTGAACAGCCCTGCTCTGGCTCTTCTCAGAGGACAACAAGGAGGGCTTCAACAGCAACAGGCCCGCAAAAAGGGGCAGGGAGAGGGAAGCAGAGACACTCCCCAGGTGCCCTGCAAAAGCTGACTGCACATTAATGAAGGTGAGGCACTGATGCTGGCCCTTGCCTGGGAGAGGGGAGGCTCTCACTCCTTGCATGCTGGGTGGCCACTGACGATTCTGCCTCAGGACCAGGGAGCTCTGATGACCACAGTGAAGTCTGAGTCCCTCTAACAGCAACAGGAGGATGTATCACCAAGATGCCAGGCAAAGTCCCCGGCTGGAAGGACTAGGGCTGGATTTCCCAGGTGGGGACTAGAAAATTCTGAGGGAGAAAATGGCTGAAGGGGGGACTCCAGGGGGAATTTTTCATATTTCAAATGATAAAGCAGTGACTTTGCAAAGTCTTGAGGGAAGATTCAGAACCTCTGGCAGCCCAGTCCATATCCTACCTACCCCAATAAGTACCACCCAGGGAATCAAATAAGAAAATAATTTACATTTGTCCATCACTAGCCTTCTTGTCATCACTTAAAAGAGGCCAAGTGAATGTGGCCTCACTGTCTCTGCAAAGAGAGGACTCCATGGATGAGACTTCATCAGCCTTCCCGGGCCTGCTCTGGCTGTCAGCCACAGGGCCCAAACAGGCACACTGACCAACTAATCTACTGTCAGCAGAGCCCTGGGATCTTCCCAGATCCAATGGTCAAAAGCCCCGGGGCAGATGAAGGGAGCTAAACGGCCTAAGTAGGATGGTCCCAGCACCAGCGAAGACTCAGAAAAAGATGGTGGAGTATGTTACCTGAGCCCGTTGACAATGTCCTTTGTTTTCCCAAAGTAGATCTCATTCAGCGTACTTCTGATTTTATTTTCCATATCCTAAGAAGGGAAACATGGTCAGCAGTCTGAGGAGCCTACGTGGAGACTTCTCACCTCCACAATCCTATCCCTCGGTGGACTAACTCACCATGATCATCAAAGGGATGCTTAGGCCCACACACAGGACACAGAAGTTTTCTTCCTCATCATCCAAGGTCAATGGACAGTTCCAAAAGCCAAGAATCTATTTAGATTCCTGCTAGGAACCCTCCCCCCAAGTCTTGCAAGCCCTTCTGTCACCAAGGCTAAATTAAAACTGAAAGTATTACAGTCCACAAATGTTTGCTGAATGGAAATTTGGGGCCAGCTCTCCTCCTCCTGCTGTCAGATGGAACAGGAAGAGCACTGGCCTGAGTCCCTCTCAAGGGGTGACCAGCTCTGTCCCTGAGAGCCATTCTTCTTAGCACCTTAACAAACCAGGGACAGATCAGCTCATAGGGATGTGGAATGGGGCAAGCCAGAGTCTTTAGGGAACCAACTGACACTATGGGGAGAAGGTGACTTAGTCATGTGTGGTCTAGCCTGCACCAACCAGACGAATGGGGAAAAGCTCTTGGTAGCTGGAGAAAGGGGAAAGAAGACAGGTAAGGGTTCTAATCTCAGGCCTGCCATTCTAGCTAAGTCACTTTCCTGCCTAGTTTCCTTTTCTCTAAAATGAATGGGCTGAATGGAATTATCTCTTTAAGGAGGGAGGAAGAAGCAGGCATTGAGTAAACACCTACTACATTGTGTCAAGTTCTTTTCAAACATCATTTCCAGGCCCCGCCCAGCTCTGACATAAAGGGTCCCAAAGTGGTGAGCAGGTTTTGGGCTAATCACATCCTGAGGGACTCTTCCCTTCTGTGGCCATGGGAGTCGGGGAAATTCCAGAATCACCCTAACTCGAGCACAAAAACCATTTGTTCAAACAGGCGATCTCAGCTTCCCACCTGGAGAGAGCCCAAGCCAACAGAGCCCTGGGCTGTTCAAGCGCTCACCTCTACCAGACGTCCAATGTTGGCTATGTGTGGGGACGAGTCACACACGGTTTCATCTTTCTCCATCTGTAAAAATATAGAAAGGCCCCATGTAACTGAGAAGTATTACGGCAAAAGGGTATCCATCCAGATGGCCTGGTGTTGATCAAAATCTTGAGTAAAACCAAGAGAGGGCTAATTTGGGGGTCAGAGGACCCTGGTTCAAAACCTCAATCTGCTACTTGTTCACTTTGGGCAAATCACTAAACCTTTGTGAATCTTTTCATTTCCTAAGTAAAATAAAGGATTTGAACTCAATGCCTCAAAGTCCCTTCTGACCAAAATCTACCACCTTCCCCTTCCTCAACACACCTTATACATATGAAGAAACCTTAGGAGTTTGGGTGGGGAACATGAGGAGAGGTAAGGCACAGGAGTGGGTTTGTTTGGGGGTGGGATGAGGCAGAGAAGCTGATAATTGGCTTTCTCTTCCATCTACAACACCCTTCTCCTCCCCCCCCCCCATCTGCAACATCACTAAGAAGGCAGAAGAAGACTGGAGGAAGAGGGAAGATGGAAAGGAAGAATGCCTATTTTTTTGGAGACTACTAACTCAAAAGGATCCCCAGTCTCTAGAGCGAGCCCTAGCCTCCCAAAGTCTGAACTGATTTGATGCTGGGCATTTGATGAGTCAGTCACTTCTGGAAGGAGACCTCCAGAGGTCACCCTCACTATCAGTGAGCCTCTGGGGGCAGGCTAAAGTAACCCCAAGGGGGGATCATGTAATAGATCAGAGAAACAGAGAAAAGAGATGTTAGATTCCTGGCCTCCAGGATTCCAGGGACATCAAACAGAGTGCCAAATGGAAGCCAGGTAGCAGAGT
Organism: Pseudocheirus occidentalis; assembly: GCA_028646575.1. NCBI lineage: Eukaryota > Metazoa > Chordata > Mammalia > Diprotodontia > Pseudocheiridae > Pseudocheirus > Pseudocheirus occidentalis. The sequence goes on along the minus strand of JAQQSW010020934.1, from coordinate 5,036 downwards.
GCTCTGGAGTGTAGCCTCACTCTGGGCACTGCCACTGGGAGAGGCAGGGGAGGAGAAGAAGAGTCCAATTTGGGGACTGAAATCTGGGGTGAATGTTATCACAAAAAGTACGGCTCCCACACAGAAGAGCTGCCACAGGAAAGGGATCCCTCTCACCAAAGGTCTTCAAGCCAAGTCTAGGTGACCACTTGTCATGTGAAGTGAGAATTCTTATGGAGATACAGCTCTCCCTTCTGAGATGCTTGCCCAGGAGGGGCACTGTCTTACTATCTTTGAATCATGGGTGCTCAGCACACAGCCAGAGCCTAACCAAGGCTCTCTTCCCAAGTCACCTCCTTTTCATGGTCACGACTCGTCATTCCCATTCCTATTTCAGATATTCTGCTGAGGCTGCTGCTCCTCCCATCCATGCTCCTGGGGTCGCTGTATCTGCCATCCTCGTCCTCCTGGTTCTGCTGACTTCATTCTGCATCAGTTCATGTGTCATCCAAGCCATGTCCTGACTCTTCCTTACGGCACTCTAATACTCTGTTATATCCAGGCACCAGAATTTGTTTAATCATTCCCCAACTGACAGGAATCGACCATTTCTAGTGCTTTCCAGCTACCACCAAAAGCACGCCGCTATCACTGTTTTTGTGCGTCAGCTGACTTTTGCTGGACACGTCCTCCAGCTTTCTTGCCAGCCTGGCTGCCTTCTGGATGTAATCTGGCTCATCCACGTCCTTGTGGAGATGGGGCATCTCCACCAGGGGTCAGTATTCTGGATGTATTCTAACCAGGTCAGAGGACAGCAGGACTCTCCTACCACCGACTGAGACTTGGACCCCTCATATGACATCACTGACTCATGCTGAGTATGCAATCTGCTATTTCTCCTCAGGCTTCCATCCATCCTGACTATTCTATTTCCTCATCAAGGAGGGCAAGTCAGCTCCCTCTGCCTGCAGAGAGAACATCTAAGCTACGTCAGAGAACACCTAGCCATCGTGAATGAAATGATGTCTTCAGTAGAAGACATGACCACAGAGCCACTGCTGTAATCTCTAAGAAGGAATGGAAATAAGCAAAAGTTATGAAAAGGGAAAAGGGTAGATTCTGGAAAATGAATACCAATAAGCATGACAGGCGTCCGCAGAAAAATTCTAGTATGAATGACTTAATCACAGCCGAAGAGCGTGGAGTGGTCCTCGTCACCCTGGAGCAAGACCATTCGTGGTATACAGCCAAATCCCATCCTGTCCTGTCCTGTCCAACATTTCATCGACAACTTGGATGAGGAGAAGGAAAGCAGACTTATCAGACGTCATGGAGATGATACAAAGTGGGGAAAGAGAGCTAAGGTACTGACTGACAGAATAACGATTAGGAAAGGTCCCAGTGGGACAGACAACAGGAGGACATCGAGTTCTGGCTCAAGTGTAAGCTGGGGGTGACAGCGCTGGCCCTGGAGTCAGGCAGTGCTCAGCTTATAACCAGTCTCAGATACTTCCTAGGTACGTGATCTTGGGCAAGTCACTTCACCTGCCTGCCTCAGTTGCCTCAACTGTAAAATGGGGTAGTAATACCAGCTACCCCCATGGGGTTGCTGTGAAGATCAAATGAGGTATTTGTAAAGAGCTCAGCATAGCGCCCGTCACATATTAGGTACTTAATAAATGCTCTTTTCCTTCCGTTTCCAAATCCACGATTTTATGAGGCAAGAATATGGGTCAACAGCAGAGAACCCTAGTATCCATGCATGCAACGTGAAGAGAAGCCCAACAAAGTGGGTGGCCCAGGTATGGACTTGGAAGGGTGGCACTGGTTGGATTAAGAAAGGCATCATGGGGGGCACATATAAGATAGTACTTTATAATGAATTCTCCTTGATGCAAAGAGAGCATCATCAGCACCGGCAGGGAGATATCGGGCTTCAAGACCTGACTTAGCTGTGACCTTGACAGTAAGGACAGCTCTTTGATTGACAGGACTGGCCTTCAGGGGCTACACACCACGGCCGGAAGGCCCAATCCAGCCGGCCATCTGTGGCTGTACAGTCTGTGAGCTAAAAGACCATTTGGTTCAAAGTTTGTTGAGCAGATGCTCTCGTGCTCCTCCTTCTCTTATTACTCCTCTACAAGTAAGAGACACAGCATGGCATGGTGAAAAGTACACTAGCCTGGATTACAAAGGCTATGTCCTAGTCCTAGCCTTGCCACTAACTAGCTGTGTGACCCATGCCCAACAGATTCTGTGTTTAATATAGCGAGTAGCTTTGTGAATCCAATTAAACAAGGAGACATGGCTGTTGAGAAGGCTGATGCAAACTTAGGTTCCGCTATTCTAAGTGTCAGCACAGCAACAGTCTCTGTACTCATCAGGTCCTTGGTGAAGGAGCAGTTCCATTCTGGCCACCATGCTTTAAGAAGACACTGACCAGCTGGAACACAATCAGGATGGTAAAAGATCTGGAGACATGCAAAGAGGGCAAATGGCTGAAAGCTCTAGAGGCATTAAATCCTAAAGAGAGAAGACTTTAAGGAACAACATCATCTGTCCAATGATCAGAAGGCAAGACATGTGGAAGAGGGAAGGCCTGTTCTGTGCAATTCCAGAGGGCAGAACCAGCCAGGGTCACTGGGTAGAAATTACACAGAGGCAACATTGGGATTAACATCAAGGTTGAACTTTCTAACCATCAGAGCTGTTCATAAAAGGAATAGGTTGCCTGTGTTCAAGCTGAAGCTGGATGACCTCTCTACTTGGTCAGGGGTAATATCAAGAGGATTCCTGCACTGGGCAGCAAGTGGCTTAGAAAACCTCTAGAGACTGGGTCAGTCCTGGGATAGGGTTTCTGGTCTAACATGCCACACTATGCAGGGCTTCAAATGTTTGTTGGAACAAACTTCTGATGAATAAATCCTGATTGCCAAGACAACAAATTCAAATATATGTTGAGCCAACACTGCTTGGGAGGTGGGGGGAAGATAAAGGGAACAAGGGCAGGAATGGTTTCCACATTATTTTTAAATGGAACTGTTGGAAACAAACCCACTGGATTTGGGTCCTCTCTTCTCCACTAGAAATGTTTTCTATGCCCATAGTGAAGAAAGCTTGGAGAACTGTGTTGTTTGGGGTGGGGGGGTGAGGATGGGGGCAGGAACCTATCACTTGTGAAGATGAAAGCTGAGGGCTGGAAGAAAAGGCATTCCTGGCCCAAAGGAACCACAGCACTCTAAGTAGACACTCCTCCCAGCCTGCCCCCCACCCCCCAGGCTCCATGGAGAGGTTGGCAATCCAATGCCTGGCAGCCCTAGGGAAAGGGCAGAGGCCAAGACAGAAGTGAGGGCCCCAGTGGAGCAAACAGCAGGGAGCTGGAGTCAGGACGGCATTCTTGGCACAGGGTCCTGATCATAAGGGCAAGCTCACATGGCTGACTCATTCTTTCCATCTATATGTGTCTTCCTTGTCTCCAATATCAGGAGCACCCCAAGGCCACATTTCTATCAGTTATTTCAAGAAGCTCAAAAAGCAAAAGAGATCTCAGAAGTGGTGGAGGGGGAGAGGGACAGGTGAAGAAATTCTCACTGGAAGAGGCTCCCTCTATACCACACCGGGGCAAGTACCCTAACTCAATGAGGGTCCAGCTGCCTTGGAACTCATTTTGGGCAGGGATGCTGGGGGAGGAAGGTTTGAGGAGCAGCAGGGGAGATCTTGGCCCTCATAAATATGATTCCACATGCTCCCCACTGACACCTCCTGCTGACTCCCCCTACACCTGGTCAGGGTCAACTTGCTGGCAATACACACCAGCCAAAAATAGAACTGCTTTTTTGCTATGCATATGTTATTACATTCTTATAAAAGCTGATGCCAGAAGAAAAACATTTCTATGTGCTGTGGATGCACAGATGTTCTGCCAGGTGATTCCAGTTTATCCCACAATCAACTACCCTCTCAAAAGTCATTCTTTTAGTGATCATGAAACAGAAATGCCTTTTGAAGATTTCCCAGGAGATTAAGGGAGAGCTGCACAACTTCCCATGGTCACTTCTGGTACCCCAGAAGAGCTGATAATATTAACAGAAGAGCTAACACTTAGATAGTGTTCACCATGTGTCAGGCCCTGTGCTAACTCCAAGCTCAACCATGTCATCACTAAAATCACCCGTGGAGAGGCCTGGGCTGCACTCTGCTTCCCAGGATGCTCTGCACCACTTCTTCCTGCCCCCAGAGCGCACAGCTTGGTTTCCTTCCCCCGGCTGAATTTCTCTGCCTTTGTCCATCTGATCCAGGAGAGTGGACAATTGTTTCCTGCCAGATTTTGGGAGACCTGGGAAAAGGTCTTGTTTAGAAACTGTGAGATGTCAAGTGGATCACACAAGTGAATAGTTGTATCTGCTCTCCAGGAGGCTGGGGTTTTCCCAGCTCACAATGTAAGACAAATGAGGGAAAATTGTGACCTGGACCAACACACATTTTAGATGATGCTAAAAATGGCTCAGCTTCCAGGATAGGTAAAGTGCAACTCGCTTTTACAGACACCCCAGAGGCAAATTTCAATGTGATTCTCAGACATTCTGGAACATTTCCATCATCTCCACTTAACTTCAATTAGTGGTGTCCACCAGTCCATCTCTCTCTTCTTTCTCTGTCTCTCTCATATAGCTATATCTAACTATCCATCTATCTAGTCTGAGAGGACTGATCAGAGTTAGAGTTCTCTGTGTGCAGTGACACGTTTCCTGAGCTCCCCTTCTCTGTCTGTCTGTCCGTCCGTCTGTCCATCCATCCATCCATCCATCCATCCATGTACCTGTCTGTCTTTCTGTCTGTCTCTTTCCTTTCTTTTCAACCAAGAACTACACAAGCAACTTCTAGCCATTCAGTGGTCACCACCAGGGAGATCTCACCATGGTCAACCACTGGTCCCCTCAATGCCTATTATGGCTCAGCCTCAGCAGTCTCTTTGAACCTAGACAACTCTATGGAACACTAGGTACATGACAACAGCTGTAGTTTTTAAACTCCCCTTGGTGAAAAACATATTCCCT
>JAQQSW010020933.1:0-10758 GCA_028646575.1 Pseudocheirus occidentalis | reverse complement strand
TAGGGGATGCCCATCAATTGGGGAATGGCTGAACAAGTTATCATATATGAATGTAATGGAATACTATTGTGCTATAAGAAATGGGAAGGAGATGGACTTCATAATTACCTGGAGAGGCTTATATGAATTGATGCTAAATGAGAAGAGCAGAACCAGGAAAAATTTGTACACAGTCACAGAGACATCATATGTGTGATGACCAACCTTGATAAACTGGACTCTTCTCAGCAATGCACAGTTAAAAGATAGCTCTACAAGTCTCAGGATGGAAGGAGATATCTGCACTCAGAGAAAGATCTAGAAAGTCCAGAGTTTAAATGGAGACTGAAGCAACACATGCTATTGTTCTTTTCCATGTTTGGTTTTGTTTCTTTTCTTTTTTTTTTCCCCATTATTTGCTCCATTGGTTACAACACTCCTATAACAATCAGAGTATTGTATAATGTGAAAGTGTTTGCAGATCCCATACATGATTGTACACTGGGGGGGAGGGAAGAAGGGAGGGGCGAAAATTTGAAACTCAAGCGATTCTGTGACTGAATCTTGTAAACTAAAAGTAAATAAACTAAAAGTAAATAAAAAAAAGTTAAAAAAAATTAAACAGAGGAATTTATATTTTGTCCTAGAAGCAGTGGATAGAATGCAAGGCCTGGAGTCAGGAAGATTCATCTTTCTAACTTCATATCTGAATGTGTGACCCGGGGCACGTTACCCTGTTTGCCTCAGTTTGCTCATCTGTATAATGAACTGGAGAAGAAAATGACAAAGCACTTCAGTATCTTTGCTGAGAAAACCCCAAATGGAGTCAAGAAGAGTTGGATGTGACAGAAAAATGATTGAATAACAATAAAGAGTTGATTGAATAGTGGAGTGGCATGGTCAGATCAGTGTTTAAGGAACATCACTTGAACAAAAGTATATAGGACGGACTAAACTAAACTTGAGGCAGAAAGATCAATTAAGGGGCTTTGATAACAAGTAAGGTGAGTGGTGATGAAGGCTTGAACTAAGGTCACGGCTGTGTGAGTAGGTGGAAAGGGTTAGATGCTACAAGTGTGGAGGTAGAAAAGTCAAGAGTTGGAGCTGATTGGGTATGTGGTGTGGGGAAGCCAAGATGGTTGCCTACAAGGAGGTGAGTACCCAGTTCCCATACGCTTCACCCAGAAAAACCCTAAAAATGGCACCAGACTAAATAATGATCAAGAATTCCGATGAGAGGGGCAGCTAGGTAGCACAGTGAGTAGAATGATGGCCCTGGAGTCTGGAGAACCTGAGTTCAAATCTGGCCTCAGACACTTAACACTTACTAGCTGTGTGACCTTGGGCAAGTCACTTAATCCCAACTGCCCTGCCTTTCCCCCTCCAAAAAAAAAAACCAAGAGAAAAGGAATTTGTAATAGTAATGAGATTTGAAATTTCTTTTGTGTTGCTAAACTAAGAGGTACTTAGCACTTAGCTCAGATTAAGCTTCTGTTAAAGAAACAGAAGGTATGAACTCCTGTCTCCTCTTACTGATGTAACAAGAAGAGGATGAACAGGGAGGAGCAATACAGAGAGGGAGAGACAGATCTTCTTGGAGCAAGCTCCATGGAAGTAGAAGCTGCTGCCACCAAGGAGGCTGAAAAGGAAAGCCCCTCCCCTCAGGCTGAAGAGAATAATTTTGATTTTGAAAACCTGTATGGAGTGATTTTGATTCTGGGAACCAGCTGAAACTTCTGAGTCTGAGAGCCAGCCAGCTCTGCTAAGGACTTCTGAGAGCCAGTTAGAGCTGAGGGCCAGCCAGAGCTGCTGAGGATGTTGAGAATTTCCACGTGCCAGTCAGAACTGCCAAAGACTGAGGAAGCATGACTGCGATGCTGGCACTGTGTATGAACCTGTTTGTGGCTTTGTTGAGCCTTATCTTCCCAGCAACAGAGACTGTGAAGGATTTGAGATGGACTGGACACTGAGCTCCAATGTGGAGCAGGAACTGCACAGAGAGCTGGACAAGGAACTGGGAGCTGTCTAACTTTGAACCCAGGTGACTGAATCTTGTAAACTAAAAGTAAATAAACAAGTCAACAAAGTTAAAAAAAATTAAACAGAGGAATTTATATTTTGTCCTAGAAGCAGTGGATAGAACGCAAGGCCTGGAGTGAATCCAGGTAGGATCTGTGACCATGGAAGGGGATCCAGGGAATCTAAGAGACCACCCTGAGTCAAGCTGAAAGAATACTTTAATTGGATACTGTGTACTGACTGAGAAATTATAATTTACTAGTGACCTAGGGTGGAGGGTCTGTGTATTTTCTGATGATTGAATAGTGAATGATGAAGGATGATTGAATGATTAATTTGATTGATTGATTGATTGATTAAATGATTGTACTTAGTGATTGATGACTGAGTAAGAGACTGATGTGTAACTTAGTGTGCCCTCTGAGTAGAGAACTTTGACTATTGTACCTTGTGTCCCTTGAGAAAGCAAACCTCCTTAAGGAAGACTGAATGATTAAGCTAACTAAATGCTTGAGTTATTAAATGATTATTGTTTGTTGAAAACTTTGTGACCACTGTGGTGAAAACTGTGGCCATCTTAATGATAAGTTGTTTGAATGCTATATTTTGACTTTCTGTGATAAGATGTAACATTGTGAATGCTGTACTTTGATTTACTGTGAATGTTTTGCTTTGATTTGTTACTGAATAAATAGTGTTCACTATACTGTGTAATCAGAACCTTAAAAGCTGTTCACAGCAGCATTCTTCTGGAAAGCTGCTTATACTTAGCTTTACAGAATTCCATTGAGAAACTATAGTATCTTTTTCCTCCTAGAACTGTGCAACAAAGTGAGAAACCCATGGGGAGTAGTTAAGGGGTGCTTTGCCAGTGAAATTTGCTAGTGCTGGCAAATAAGGCAGAAGGCTTCCATCTGGATCAGAGAATGACCAGGGACCTGTGTAGGTTCCAACACTCTCTATTCTGAGACAGTAAGACTTAAGGGAGATCCTGAGAAAACTCCAACAGAATTAAGAACCCATAGTGTGGACATTAGAAATGGCCAGGAGTAGCAGCAATTAGCCTGAGTGCATTGACCCTATCCAGGCCTAGTAGCTCCAAGGACCCTAGCATACTGTCCTGAGATGCCACAGAGGGATCTGAACATCCAGGGGTCCTAAATCTAGGAGGAAAAGATAATTATGGGAACCCAGGTGATAACCCAGCAGAACCAACCACCCCACCCTAAAGTGCGGCAAGGGATAGATCTCAGACTGGCACAAAGCCCCAGTTCAGGTGGGAAAAAAAGGCTGGAGAGATAGGTAAACAGAAGATACAGACCACTATAAAGAATCTAAAAATCTAAGTTAGAAGGAGAATAATTCCGTAACAACTACAAAGACTCAAAGGGGGAAAAAATTGATTTGTCCAGAGCAACTACATGGATATCTAGAAGAAATAAAACAAGAGATAAAAAATAAAATGAAAGCTCTGAAAAGAAGAATTAGAATAGTGTAGAAGAGAAAGTGTTAAATCTTATCCAAGTAATGAACTCCCTGAAGACTAAACTCCACCAAACATAAATCAATGATTCTATGACACAGCAAGAAATAGTCAAAGAAAACCAAAAGACTGAGAGAAGTGGATATGAGAAGTAAGGCTCAGTGAAGATACGAGGATAAAGCCAAGGATTAGGAACAACCTGGGAGACCAGAGCAGTGACCGTATCTTTGGCAGAATAGAAATCTGGAAGAGAGGAAAGAGAGTTGACTTCAAGTGAATTTGTTTAGTTTAAGATGCTTCTCAGAAATCCAGTTTGAAACATCCAATAGGTAACTGGGGATGAGAGACTGAAGGGGAGAAACTAGAGTTGAATGTGTTGATCTGTAACTCATTTGTACATATGTAGTAATTAAACCCAGGGAAGCTAATGAAATTTCCAATACTGAGAACATAGAAGGAAGCTCTAAGACCTAGGATAGAACCTTGGACATCATCCACATTTATGGATCCTAATTATGACTCTTGTCTTCTATTACATAGTTTAGAATTTAATTATTCTCTAGTTATTTTATGGGCATATGCTTCATGTCCAATGTTAGATTATAATCTTCTTGAAATCAGGGATTTCTTTGCTTTCTTCTCTCAGAGCCCAGCACATAGACAATAGATTTAGAACTAGGAAGGGACAGTGGATATCATCCAGTCCTGCCTCATTTTACAGATAGGGAAGCTGAGGCCAAGAGAGACGAAATGAGTTGCTCAAGGACATAAATAGGTAGCAGAGCTGGGATTTGAAGTCAAGTCCTTCCTAGGACTGCAAATCCAAAACCAAGTTTTGTTTTTTTTATTAATAATCAGGTCTGGTGTTGGTTCCTGAATCATAGATTGACTTCAGGGACAAACCCTTGGCCCTTTGATCTCTGTCCTGGTCTTCACAATCATACTCCTAAAATGTCTCATGAGGAAGTACCAACGTAGCAGAAAAACTACTGAATTTGGAGACAGGGTAAGATCTTGCTACTTTTGTGACCTTAGGTAAATCACTTTACTTCTTTGGCTTTTTAGAACATAAATTCTTCAAAGGCAAGGGGTGTTTTGTTTCTTTGTATCCCTGACACTTAGCACAGTACCTCGTACACGGTAGGAGTTTAATAAGTTCTTATTGATTAAGCCTCAGTTTCCTCATTTCTAAAATGGAAGTATTTGCACTACACGGTTATTATAGGGAAAGTGAATCATAAACCTTAAAGTTTTATGTAAATTTGAGCTACTATTTTTCTTATTGTCTTTGCTTTTTCTTGTTAATTCAATCGACAAGCACTTATTAAGCCCTTATTATGTGCCGAGAATTGTGCTGGGTGCTGCGGATATAAAGACAAAATGAAATAGCTCTGTCTTATATTATATTGGGGGGAGGGCTAGAGAAACGACACGACACGTACATGTGACAAAGGTGCCTTGCTTCCCTTATCAGAGGGAGAAATTCCAGTCCCAATTGAACTCATAGAACATTGGGGCTTTCCCTGCAAGGATTAAGACTCAGGATTGACAAATCTGAGAATGCTCCATAGGAGAGCCCTGGGGGGTCAATTCAATCCCTCTACAATCCATAAATCAACATGTACAAAATGTATGAGGAATAAATACAGAATGGGGCCAAGTGCTAACCAGGGATGTGCTGGAACCAGCCCAAATAGGATATGAAGAGTCAGTTGTTAAACTTTCCCCATGAGCAATTTACACCATGCAAATTGGCAAGATCTTGGCTTGATTTACTATTTTGTTGATTATTCAAATTTAATAAAGTGATGGAGAAAGTGTGAGTAATGCAAATTAAGCTTAAAAGTATATTCTAAACACCCTTCCCCCCAGCCTATGATTAAATATTTACCAGCACCCCCTCTTCCCCCCCCATGCTAACTTTATGAGGGCTGTCTGTCTATCCCTCTTGCTCAGAATAGGAGTGTGGGCCCTCTAGTTTTGGCTGCTCCAGAACTCTTCTCTCTCTCTTGAATTGCTTTGCTTCCAGTCCTTAGAGCCTTCTCTCAGCACTCAACTTTCACTTCAGGCTCTCAGAATGGGATGCAGAGAAATGGTTGTCAGAGTGTGCCAAGGTGGGTATTTTTAACTGAATTACAAAAAAAAGAGAAAGGAAAAAATTCTGCTCCAGGTGCAGAAACATTCCTCACTAATTGGCATTTCATCTCCTGTATTTTGGGTCCTGGCTGATCCAGGTTAGCAACATCTTCCCTCTTTAGCTTTATGCTACTAGAAGCCCAGGGTTACTTTTTCTACAGGAGTCAGGGTTAAAGAGGACTGTCTTCTCCTCTTCCATGTATGATTAAGTGCAACTGAGACTCGTGCAAATAACATATTTTCCTCTCAAGAAGATCATCCCAGAAAGGAAAAACTGACAGGCAAGAGAGCTCTTAGCAGGCCAAAAATAAAGCAAGGTCAAATTACAGTGTGAGTGCTTCTTCGATTTATTTGGATCCCCTGAATTTCTTTTCCTGAAACTAATGACTGAGCAGATAAAAGGGGAAAAAAGAAAACTTTAAAAATCATTATCATGAATGGTAATTGGCAATAAGGCTGACATCTGGCCAAGCATTGGTTTGTACCCATTGAATTTTGGTTGGCAGAGCTGTTTTTAAATTCAGTTGAATTTCATTAAAGTCAATTGCCAAAAAAAAAAAGCAAAAAGAAAAAAAATCAAATTTCAGTGGACTGTCCAGCAATTGCTACTGTCCAAGGACATCACTGTTAACCTGGGTCACTGGCTGTCCTCTTGCCACTGGGGTGACCACATGGCTGTCTGACTGGGCTGCCAGACTAAGGGGAATGGGAGCTGGAGAAGCTGATGGGCTTCCCTTCAGCTGGGCACCATGGAGGAGGGAGCAAAGAAAAGGGAAACAAAAGAAAACAAACACACCAAGAAACACTTGGCAATTTGTTTTTTTTAATATTTTTGCTCACTGTGGATACCACTAAAGCTGCATATGTTGGCTTTTGACTAACAAAAACAGAGGAGAAGCCAAGCTGGAAAGCTGGATTTGTTTCCATGCACAATTAGGTTTATTTGTTTAGGTTTTATTTTATTTGTTTTCAGATGACTCAGATAGGAGTATCACAGGCCTTTCAAAGTGCAGTGTTCTTCTGTGTATTTTTGGTATCAGGCTTAGCCAACTGCAGAAAGACTTGGCTGCTCCTGCCTATTTTCCTATCCAGGGGTTTTTCAAACTTTCAAGTGGAACTGGAGGAATGCATTTCCAAGCTAGGCTATTTTTCTTAGCAAAACTTCTCCTTGGTGTTTGTCAAGGGGCACAGGAATAAGAAAACAAACAAACAAATGGAAAACCCCAAACCAAAACAAAGTAGGGGGAAAAAACCCCACCCAGCTATATAGTCAGTCCCCAAACCCTATCTGCAGTAACTACCATTTTATAGTTTGTTTTGATTACTGGGCTGCACTCTCCTGTTCACTTACCTTCTTTCCTCCCAGACAATGGAATCCAGAGATGGGATCTTTCTTTCAGTTTATCCATAAATTTTATAGCTCTTTAGAATTTTTAGAGGTTGGATTTGGGGAGTTAGGCTTCCTATAGAGTCAAGAATTCAGTTTCAGTCTCCATAAGAATGTATGTACATGGAGGCAATATGCTACCTGACCATTTGACCTAGGGTCCAGGACTTGGGCATTGTAAGAGGGTGTGGCTCTATTTTGGCTTTCTTGTCCTTTTGGATGAACTAGAAAAGGCCAACATACCAAGTGACTATGGACCTATCAATGCTCCCTTAGCTCTGAGCTCCCACTTTAAGATTTCCTTTCAGGAGCCCAACTTCAGTAATCAAGCCCCAGTGCCATGATTCAGAGAACAGAGGTAGCTTAAAAATGTCCTGGTTCTTTTCAAATATTAAAGATTTATGTAGATAGCAGCAGCAGATTGTCTGAACTCCTTTAAATCCGGCAGGAGGCATTTTGATACTCTCTTGCATTTAACTCTCAAAAAAATCAAACAAAGATTACAGGACTTTTGTCTGTCAAAATATCCTCTTGGCTTTTCCTTTCAAAGCAACAATGAGACTTCAACTGATCACAATTAGTTTTTGGTACCTTACTTTTAAGAGAAAAAGAACAAATGACAATAAAACAAGCCCATCTACGGACTCTATTCAAAATATTAACTTCCAGGCGATATCCTGGGGTCAATCAACATCTAGGTCAATTTCTTGTATTTGGTACATATATAGTCCTAGATAATGTTCACTGAGGCTTAGAAAAATAACTGTAAGGCTCCTGCAAGGCACTTTGGCAACATCGGAACATATGCTCCCTGGTTATTCACTAGGCTGCCTTTACTGAGGCAGGAAATGTACACTAACTTATTTTAGAACCATTTTCAGAAAGCAGAGTCAAAAGACCACCATACACATGGTTTACAACCATTTAAACGCAACAATAACAGCAACAGATTTTGCCACGTGCACAGTACAAGATCAAAAGGGATCAGGAAGACGAAACATGATCCCACTTGGTTAAAGTAAATATACAAGTCTGACAGAGGGTGGCATCACTGATTGATAACTACCAGAACTTACATGTTCACCATTGATAAGTCTCTTTGGGTTTTGTTTGTTTCACCTTGTATGTTCATTTTTCTTAATTTTAAAAATGTTTTTGTTCATATATTTGCATGCCTCCACTTATCAAAGGTAGGTAAGACAAAATTTATGTTAAAAGAGAAACATTTACTACAAAAGTTGAGCCAAAAAGGATTTTCTCTTCACTCTGAGTTAAATCATCCAATTAACTAGAATATACAATTTTCCTATACATTCTGGTTAATTGAGTTTTGGGAAGAGCATGGTATAGCTCTGATCCTTATTAACTGTATAATCTTTTTGTTGTTCTTTGATTAAGTTGTATATGACTCTTCATAGCTCTATTTGGAGTCTTCTTTGCAAAGATACTGGAATGGTTTGCCATTTCCTTCTCTAGTTCATTTTACAGATGAAGAAACTGAAACAAAAGGGGTTAAATGACTTGCCCAGGGTCACATAACTACTAAGTGTCTGGGGCAGGATTTGAATTCAGGTCTTCTTGACTCTAGGCCCTCCGTTCTACCCACTGAGGCACCTTGCTGCCCTTGTATGATCTTGGACAAGTCATTTTCACTCTATGAGACTCCTTTTCCTCATCTGTAAAGGGAGGCTAATAATACTTTCACTACAACAAAAAATACAACACACATTTATTGAGCATCGAATATATATATGTACAGCATAGTGCTAGGCACTAGAAAACATCTAAAGTTATGTTCAAACACTGCCCTTTTTTCTCAATAAGCTTACCTTCTACTAGATTAAATATCCCCATGCATAGTTATACTACTTCGATTAGTGTATTCAAGAGCTCCTGCGGGGGTATGCTGGTAAATGTTTAACAAAAAGCTCTCCCAAAATAAGTATGCGCAACACACTTTTAAGTTTAATCTGAATTATTAACATTTATCTCTGTCACTTTCTCAGATTTAGACAATCAACAAAACAAGCCCTGATTTGTTTCAGAGGTGTGAAAACTCACACTGAAAATTTAATAACTGGCTCTAGTAAGAGCCTTCAGGCTTAAGTGCCCCCCTGGTAGTACCCTCTTCACAGGATTATTGTAAGGAAATTGGTTTGTAAGCCTTAAAAGTCCCACATAAGGCAAGAAGGTTGTATAAGTGACCTCAGCCTCCATGAAAACACCTAACTTGGACTTTAAAATTGAAATTGATTGGAAAGCAAAGACTCTTTTATCACTGTGCCCTTCTGCTCCATCAAAAAACCGAATCTCCTTCGTTCTCTATTGCCAATTAAGGTGACTTCTCCCACTTTTCTAGATTAGATGAAAATCTTATTCTCATTTTCGTCTGCTTGATTATTATAGTAAAATGGTGGTATAAATTGGAGGAATGGAAGGCATCCAAACAGTTTCATGCCATCATAGACCATGGTGCTGAAAGTCAGCGAGGGACCTAATCTCAGACTGATTCTTGTCAGACTTCGTGTTTATAACTGTAGAGATCACTTAGAGGACATGATGATCTAGAATGCCAGACCTGGAGTTAGAAAAATAGAGTTCAAATCCTGCTTCTGGCATTTAATAGCTGAGTGACCCTTGTGTTTGGGCCTCAACTTCCCCATCTATAAATAGGGATCATAATAGTGAATACTCCTCAAATATGTTGTGAGCATAATATGAGATATTTGTAAAGTGCTTTGCAAACCTTAAAGCACCACATGTTAGCTATTAATAATAATAATAATAATCACTATTATAATAATTTCTCTCAAATTTTTGACCTTAGGAAAGTCTTTCTAGGCCTCTTTAGCAAGATAACGAAAGTCCCTTCTAATCCTGAGATCTTCTATCCTATATCCAAAAAAGATTCAACCTTAGACTGAAATCATTAAAAGAAACCAAAGGTGAGCTTTGGTCTGCATTAGTTTGGAGAGCAAAGTGATCACATCTTTGTCCATTGTAGTAAAATGGTCTAGAAGAGTGTCAAGAATTGGGCAGTGTACCCTAATTGACAAATGTCCTCAATGGTCAACTCAGAAAAGTAAAATTCCAGTTTGGGCCATGATGTCAGAGGCAGGAAAAAAGGAAGAAGACTGAACTCAACAGGGAAAGCAGTGAGATTGGAAAGTGAATGAGAGACATCAGGGGTAACAAGGAGAGGAGAATGCGGGAAGAAAAGAAGGAGATGTCAGAGCCAAAAACTGATTTGCCGTCAAATTCGGACCATGCTGCTGATGCCCCAAGATGTCTGCTCCTAGAGAAGACTGCTTCCCAGTCAAGTCATTCTTTGTGAAACTCAGGAGTAACTTCCCAGGAGGGGGCGGCATAAACATGCACAAAGATGCCCTGAGTCTTCTTGCATGAGCTGGTGCTGATCGACTGAAGCCACATTGCTGTAGCCAGTGAGGACAGCTTGTGGAATCCCTGAATGACAGATTTAGAGCTGGAAGGGGTCATAGAGGCCATTGAGTCTAATCTTCTTATTTTGCAGATGAGAAAACTGAAGCCTGGGCTGTAAGTGACTTGCCTAGTGACTATACCACAGATAATAAGTGTCTGAGATGGGATTTGAACTCAGTTTCTTCTTGACTCCAAGACTAGGGCCCCATAGATACCAACTATTGACAAGTAAGGTAAATCATAAGCACGTGAGATAAATGCTAGCATCCTGTTTTACTCAGCTCTGGCAGATTTCTTTCTTTGTTTCTTTCTT
>JAQQSW010020932.1:0-10758 GCA_028646575.1 Pseudocheirus occidentalis | reverse complement strand
GCCCCAGATGTGCCACTTTTGAAAAAAAAAATATTGAAATGACAGAAATTTTTAAAAAAACGTTAAAGGGTTAAAGAAAGCAGATTTTCAGGTGGTGCTGAGTAACTTTTTTTTTTAAGGGGGCAGCAGGCCAAATAAGTCAGGGAATCTCTGGAAGGAAGGCAGTAGACCCAATGAGTTCTTTTTGCTTCCACTTTTCTACTGGAATGACCCTACCCTAAAAGTATACAAGTATGGGATTTCCTCAAATAGTAATGGTAGCCACAAGGCAGAGGTTGAGTACTGAGAATTTCTGGAGAACACAGCAGAACAAACACAGTATTTGTCCATGTGATGAGAATGGGGGGTTCCTACACAATTACACTTACCCTAGAGAAGAGTGGATGTTCTGGGATCCCACAAACTCAAAAAGGCAAGAAGGGTGAGAGGTCAAGTTTAGTGCTGAAATGGGAAGGAGGATACAGAACTTTCTTGATCTAGAGACTTCAACTGGCCTAACTCCTCCAACTTGGTTTACTTTAGAGATAGGAGTACTATAGATACTATGATCTCAAATTCAGAACAAGTTGGTCAGTCTGCTAACAGCCTGGAATGCCTCCCCTGTGATAAGTTATAATAAGCAGGTAGTTAAAAACAATTGAAGATTAAAAAAAGAAAAAAGGAGTTCCTATAAGGACTCTAAGTGCCAAATTGTCCTGAAGTCTTCGAATGTTAGAGCAGTTTTATACTGAAATAACTTTTTTATTATAAGAAAGAATTTAAGTCCCAGGTAGAGAACCTCTTCAGGTGTCCCTACTAAGGATACACATTTATCCCAGACCAGGCTTCACTTGTATTGAGTCCTCTCTGATTCACTCTCCACAAACCAAGATGTCTAAGTCGGGCCACAAGGATTCCATGGTACCCTGAGGAGTTGATAGGGTGTCTTGTGTCTACTGCCATTATCTCAAGTCCCCACTACCTGGGTTCTACTCCTTTCACCTAGAACTGAGAAGAGCAAAAGAAGAGGAGGCTGAAGACAAAGGCCCATTCACGGGATCACCTGGTCTCAGAGGAGAGAGCCCTATAACCTCTCTCCTCAGTATCATCTCTCATTGGACTCCATGAGCAAAGGAATCACCAAATGAGGCAAAAAGAAAGAAGTTAAAAGGCTTTTTAAAATGCCTCTGAAGCCAGGTAAGCAGCCTCTTCCTCAGCTCATCGTTAACTGACCAGAACTAGTTATAGAATGTCCATGAATAATTCCTAGTCTTTCCAAGGCACCCTCATTCTACGTCATCATCACTTTCTCACACACGAGCTCTCTAGCTTCTCCTAATGTAGAAGTTATCTCATAGATAACCTCAAATTTGAGAGTTTGGATTTCTAATCTTTGATAAACAGAAAGGGAACATACTGATTAATGGAGCAGCGAGGTGATGCAGTGGATAGAGGGCTGGCCCTGGAGTCAAGAATAATCTGGCCTCAGAGACTTAACTAGCTGTGTGTCTCTGGGCAAGTCACTGTTTCCTCATTTGTAAAATAAACTGGAGGAGGATATGGCAAACCACTCCAATATCTTGGTCAAGAAAGCCCAAAATGGGGTCATGAAGAGCTGAATACAAGTGAGAAATGCCTGACAGCAAATATTGACCAGTACAACTCCAAGAGAAGAGAAGTACACCCAACTTAAACGTTCTGAAGAGCAGCAGCAAAGTCTCAGCTCTACGTTGTGGAGGTGCAGAGGACCTGGAATTCACATTCAGTGATTAAAGTGAGTTGTTTGTACAATGTGGGTCTGATGGGGAGAGGAATTAATTACCTTTTTAAAGAACCCTAGCATGTTTCACTTCTGGAGGAATCTGATTCTTGTTTCATCAGTCCTTCTCAAAGAGGACGGTGACATCAGAAAGGTGATGCCACAACATGTGAGTGAATTGGATTTAAAGGAGGGAGGGCTCTTCAGCATCACCAGCCTTACTTTTTCCCCCAGAGCTGTTTGGGTCCAGTGGCAAATTAGGATAACTGGAGATGGCCCTGGATGCAGTGGGAGACCTCGGCCTTTTTTAAGCTAAGGTCTTTTCCAGATTTCAGTTTGACTAAGGCAATGCCCATTCACCAGTTTAGGAAAAACTAGTTGGCCACAGCGCTGACCAAAGGGAGTTTTTCCTCGTTAAATAAGCAGCAACTCCTGCTCTTCACGTTTAAGCTTATCGAAGAGAAAACCATTTTGACAGAATCATTTGAGAACAAAAGTGTGTGTGTGTGCATGTATATACATACCCTACATACTTGTGTACTATATAACATACATACATATGCACCTGATGCCTTTCACTAAATGAGTCTGTATGGAGAGAAAGAGTGACTCACTAAAATGTTGGAATGCTTCCAGTCTAGCAGCCCCAGGAGTGTTTCTTTTTCTGAGGGAGCCCGAACCACAGAATGGTACGATGAGTCTGGCAAGTGGATGGGTTTTGGAAGGACTGGGAGGGAGGAAAGCACTGGATACATCCCTGTGGAAAGTAGAACTTAAGTGAAATGTAGGTAGTCTGCCCTGTTGTTAACCCCAAATGCATTTCCCCTCTGAGAAAGTACAGGGTAGTGCTGAGTTTGTAGGACTTTTAGACCCCTGCAGATTAAAGGACTCACCAAAATGGGGGAAAAAAAGGTAAGGATTGTTTATACGAAATTGTGAGTTGTTGAAGTATTTTCTGCATCTTTTTACAGTTTCCTGTGAGTCATATGTTCCTTCCTCCTTCATTTTCTGTGGGTGAAATAAAGGCTGACCTGAACACAACATTTGCACTGTTTGTACAGATTCTGGGAGACTCTTCATATTGGGGGAAACCCAGACTCAAACTAGACTCAATTTTCAGATTTCCTAGCATAAACTCTGGCTGAGGATATCAACGGTATCCCCGTCGCCCCCAAGTGGAATCTACCAAAAGGTTAAAGGTGCTAGGTCAATGGTTACAAAAATCAAAGAGAATGAAAATAAGATATTACAATCTATGTTCTCAGCTAATCATATTTATGGAAAAGATAGTTGTTGGAACCTTGAAGCCAATCGATTATCTCTCACTCTTAACCCGGTGGCAGTTTATCCAAATTACAAGCATGGTAGCTAAGGTGAGATAAACAACCTTTGAACTCTTGATCTTGCTAAGTGAAACCTGAAAATAATGGCAAAGATCTTTCACTGAAAAACTGTGCCTCCCCTAGGAGGAGTTACTGCTATGAACAAGGCTACATGGGCTTGGTCCCTGCTGCAGCACTTGGGGAGAGAACATCTATTCATGTCATACTTTTTGAACTCTAGAGAAATAACAAACAAGCAATCATTCTTTTCCAGGAAAACTTAGGCAATGTTTCCAGTCCTCTTGAATTGAAAACTGTCATTCCTCTCCCAGTTGAAAACATCTACTCATAGTCTTAACTCTTTGTTGCTTTGGGGGAAGACCAATTGCAGAGATGGCTAGGGACATTATATTTTTTTGGCTAGTAAACCTTGGAAAATTTGAAGCTTTCTTCTTGGCATAATTATAGATCGTTTTCATATTCCTTTGGTGACTCACTGGGATTATGGACTCTTGGAACTCTTATTTATTTATTTAAGCCAAAGCTCTTTATTTGGAGGATTTTTGCATTGCCTCTTCCTCCCAACAAAAATTAATTCACATTTATATAGTACTTAAAGGTTGACAAAGCTTTAAGGTTCCATGGGTAACTCTCTACTTCTCTCTCCCTGAAACCGTGTATTTGTATTCACTATCTTCCCAATGATCTAAATTTATATTAAGGTTGACAGCAAAGCAAAGGTAAGTAGCAGGTGTGTGTTGTGACTATGGTCATTGTAAGTATATAATCAAGCCAAGAGAATTTAGTAGAGGCGTACCTCTCCTGGAGGCTTTATTTCCTTTGTCTAATGTAATATTTTCTACTACTGTTATTAATGCTATGTTCAATTTGCCTCTCTGCCTTTTACTTAAGCTGTTTTCCTCCTTTCTGGACCTCCTTTGGCATCTCCAGCTGCCCAAGTCCAGTTCAGCATTCCAGGCTAAATAAATCCTGCATCTTCCACTTAAGCCTACTTTGTGCCAGCCTGTAATGACTTCTCCCTTCTCTAAATTACTATTGCACTTACTGGGCCCAAACGGAGGTAGTAGTAGGCTCCAGATTGAGTTAGTGGGGGAATAAAAGAGCAATTTTACTTGGACTTGAAGCTTAATTTGTACTTCACATTTGCCAAGTGGAAAAAGATAAGGTAGGGCACCCAAAGCTCTGGGATTACTCAGGATGGTTTTCCTTTTGAGGACCTTCTCTCTCCTTAGCTCATTATATCCCCACTCACAATTTATTCTGGGAAAACATCCAAATACAGGTCATGTAGAGATCTCCACAAATGCAGACAATTTGGACACCAGGTCCCCTGTAAGCACTCAAGGTGATAAACACATATCAGATGTAGGACAGCCTTTATTTCACCCTTATAGAAAATGCAGAAGCCACAAAGGATTTACAGGAACACATAGATAGAAAAACAAAAACAAAAACAAACCTCCACATAAAATATTCACAGTAACACACAATCAGGATACTTCTGTTTCCTGTCTGGTAAATCCTACTTTTTCATCAGACAACTAGAATTGCTTTATTCTTTGCATGGTATCTTCAGGGCCTAGCTTGGTACCTTATCCATAGCATATACTCAACAAATGACTGTTGATTGAGAACTCCCAATTCTATTCTCACCTTAGAGATGAGAGAGAGAGGAAAAAAAAAAAAAAACAAGGCAGGGGGTCTGTTAAGTAATTTGAATATGTTGAAACAAGTAGGAAAGATTTGAACCCAGGCCTTCTGACACCAGAGCCAAAGTTCTTTATGCTATGTCACATTGCCTCATTAGGACTAATTCAAAGATACCCCACTGTTTAGATTTCTTTCAGAAGGGAATGGAATTTAGGAGTTACTAAAAGGGAAACATTCTGACATTCTTGAGAATCCCTCCCTAGGGTTCTACACTGTCCCTTCCAGATTTGTAGTGCCAACCCTGAAGTTCAAACTCCTGCTGGAAATTAAACACTCCTGGGGGCTGTTCAACTGGCAGCCTTTCCCCTTCTCACCAGGTTTATCCTGTTTAGATATCTTGTAGTAATAGGGAGCAAAGTACAACTCTCACAGTTTTAATCCTTTACTTATTCTGTGGGGGAGGGTCAGGACATGGGAATTCTTCTCTCTCCAAAGGCAAGATGCTCAGGTACTCTTTTTTTCCTCTGGAATTTGGGGTTATTTGAGTTAATCTTGGCGATCAGTGGTGGTGAAGAAATCTCATTTCTCTGGTAAGAGGGCTAGATCCTGGGATTGTCCTGACTAGGAAATCAGTACCCCATCTTCTATACACTGTAGGCTGGGGTCCAGGATTATCATCCATGATCTCTGTGGCTACATGGGGCTATGCCTTTAGCTTCTATATACTTTTCTAGGGAACTCCATTACTGCCCTTGCTTCTTCTTTCTCTTGGGCTGGAGAAGTCAGTTCTCAGATCTCTGAATCTGGCTTAGAAAACTGTGGACAAATACATACCATGCCTGTGTACTCCTACCACAAAGGAGCCATTAATAGCTTTTGGGAAAAATCCATGAATTGGCATTGCTCTCTTCCCTCCTGAGCAGAACCTAGGTCCATCCTTAGCTTCATTGCTCTTTCAGAACCTCAGATCCAAGGTGAAAAAGGAACCCCAAAAGGCTGAACCATTCTGTTGGTTCACTTTTATAGAATGGAAAAAAGGATGGCTCCTTCCCCAAGAATTTGTCTTCTTATGAGTCCCTATCTATAATCAATTTATCTTGGAGGCAGCCCCAGTCACTAAAACCTAGCTACTAGGACAGTGGTCTTCAACCTTCCTAATGCCACAACCCTTTAATATTCGTATGTGGGCGTATTTGTATGTGGACATATCAGAATGTGGGAGAACCTGCCTGGAGACGGATAGAGGAGGGGTGTCTCGATTCCTAAGACCATTGGAAATATGTGTTTTCTGATGGTCTTAGGCGATCCCTGTGACAGGGTCATTCGACCCCCCAAAGGGGTTGCGACCTACAGGTTGAGAACCACTGCACTAGGAGGTACCAAGGAGCAGCTCTAAATCGACCAATTCATCCGTGGGTAGCTACAGTCACAGAGATTTCATCTGGAGTTATCTTTTGTTTTCTTAATGATGAGTCTCTTAATGAGTTCATGCACATTTCTTGATAAAGGGCTTTCAAAAACCAGGAACAAAGATTCACTCCACTCTACATCATAAATCAATTGGCAAATTTCCCCTAAACAATCTCTTACGAAACTATCATCCTTTAACCTTGGGGTAAGGACATTTAAATAATGGTTTTGTCATACTTAATATTAAGTGTGACACTGCATAAAAGCTAGATTTTCCCTTCAATATACTTTTTATAGGGAAAAAAGGCTACTAAAATATTTTTAAAGTTAAGAAAAAGTTCTGATTATATCCCACTTTATTATGTTCTTCTACTTTAATGTATCTTCACAGAATCTCAGAGTAGGAAGAGGCCTCAGAAGACACCTAACCCAAATCTTACCTGAAGAGGAATTTCCCCTATCATATCCCCAAGGAGTGACCATCATGTTTTACTTGAACTCCTGCAGATTACTTCTTGAAGCAAGTGTGAAAGGGAGAATTTTACACTACACTAAGTAGCAATTATACTAAACAATTATGGGTTATGGAACACAACAATCTTTTTTTTTTTTTTCCTTTTTTGGGGGGAGAAGGCAGGGTAATTGGGATTAAGTGATTTGTCCAAGGTCACACGACTAGTAAGTGTTAAGTGTCTGAAGCTGGATTTGAATTCAGGTCCTCCTGACTCCAAGGCTGGTGGTCTATTCATTGCACCAACTAGTTGCCCTTGAAACACAACAATCTTAAGAGAATTGAAATTGTGACTGATCCAGGGGACAGGGACAATAGAGAAGTGTATGACAGGTAC
Organism: Pseudocheirus occidentalis; assembly: GCA_028646575.1. Taxonomy (NCBI): domain Eukaryota; kingdom Metazoa; phylum Chordata; class Mammalia; order Diprotodontia; family Pseudocheiridae; genus Pseudocheirus; species Pseudocheirus occidentalis. The sequence continues at coordinate 3,769 of JAQQSW010020932.1, read as the reverse complement.
AAGGAATCCATAGCATATTTTATAGGCAAGAAATGACACAAGGAGTATTATTTAGAAAATGTATAATTAGCAAGAGTAAGAGATAACAGATAGGCATACCCTGTGTTGATGTGGTACCCGTGGAATCAATCCCAAAAGACCCAGAGCAGTGATTCTTAACCTGTGACCTATGAACTTTTTAAAAAATTAAAACAATTGTTGATAACTGCATTTAAATATAATTGGTTTCCTTTGTAAGCCTCTGTATTTTATTTTATGCATTTAAAAATATTAGCCCAAGTAGTCATAGGAGTTGGTAGACTAGTATACAGGGTGATTCCTCTATAGAGGAGGGCTTATAGATTAACATGGATTGATTTGTGTTATAAACTGATAGGAAACAATGGGATAAATGCCTCCATTAATGCAATTGCAGATAGATTCTTTGAAGTGTTAAGCAGAAAAAGTAGACTTGCCAGAGATGCAAGACATATAAAGTACAAAACCAGCTTAGTTTGACTCTATTTTCTTATCCATAGGAGTAGCAGAAGAGACTCCTTTTCTCTGCTAGGAAGTACTTTCTACAATGGCTTGGCTAGACCGGACTCGGGGACCAACCACCTAGGTTTCTGTTCCTTGCTAAGGAAAACAGACTGAATACTGGAAGTTTCAACATTTAGAGACTTTACTAAAGACACTTGAAGATCAACTTCCTTTTGGGATAAGATATGCAAGTTTTTGAAAAGAAAATGTCTTAGTAGCTTTCACGAACCGAAGAGCCCAGAGTACCCTAGTTTGCTATTGTCAAAACACCAGAAACTTTCAAGATTAGCTTGAATTTGTCAAAATTCTGTGTCTTATGGGGCTGCTAAGTGGTGCAGTGGAGAGAGCACCAGCTCTGGAGTCAGAAGGATCTGAGTTCAAGTAGTAGCTTGTGTGACCCTGGGCAAGTCACTTAACCCCAATTGCGTTGCTAAAAAACCAAATCAAAACAAAAAAAGATTCTGTGTCTTGGCTTATAGTACAAATCTGGGCAAGGTAAGCTTTAGTTGATAGATAATTAACATGAGAAAAAAAGTCTATATTTAGTTATAATAAATCACATTTACATACCACATTATATTTAACAAAATATTATGTTATACTGAAATGTTTATTTATATTCTTGTTTTTTTATATTTTGGAGTTCATCAAGCTTGCATACAGCTGAAGAATTGTTTTAGTTATATGGCATCTAGGTGACATAGTGAATTAAATTGTCAGGAAGACTCATCTTCCTGAGTTCAAATGTGGTCTCAGAATCTTACTAGCAGTATGACCCTGGGCAAGTCACTTAACTCTATTTGCCTCAGTTTCCTCATCTGTAAAATGAGCTGGAAAAGGAAAATGGCAAACCATTCCAATATCTTTGCCAAGAAAACCCCAAATGGGGTCATGAAGAGTTGGACACAACTAAAATGACTGAACAACAAAAAAGAACAAAATTATATTTTTCTAAATAAGTACTTCAGTCAAAATAATAAATTCTTATGTATAATGTTTCAAGATTTGCAGTGTGGGGTGGCTAGGTGGCACTGTAAATAGAGCACTGGCCCTGGAGTCAGGAGGACCTGAGTTCAAATCTAGCTTCAGACACTTAACACTAGCTGTGTGATCTTGGGCAAGTCACTTAACCTCAAGTGCCCTGCCTTCTCCCTCCAAAAAGCAAAAAAAAAAAAGTTTTGTAGTGTGTGTGTTTACATACTGTAGTAGACTGTACGTGGCTGACAGTTTGGATTAAAAATGAGAACAAAATGAGATACTAAATAGTTCATCTACTAGTTAACAAAAAAGGGGTTTACTTAGCCACAACACTGGGAATGACATTTAGAGCAAGGGAAGCAAGGTCAATCAGGATAAAGCATTGATTCAACTGAGCCCAGTTTCCCAGGATAGTTCATGCTTCTTTCTGTATAGATGACTGGCTTGCTCTTGTCCCTTGAGCCAATTAAATAATGAGGATGGTTTCAATACTTTTTGTGTGTGTGTATATAGAGATAGATAGATAGATAGATAGATAGATAGACAGATATAGACACACATACACATATATGCACACACATACACACATATGTATAGTGTATATACATACACATAATATATATACATAAATATAAATTTATTTTTAGCATTCTTTAAAAAAATTTTTAATTCCAAATTCTCTCTCCCTCCCCTTTTCCACCCCTTGAGAAGGCAAGCAATATATTAATTATACTTGTGAAATCATGCCATATCACTCACACAGACACACATCCCAAAACAAGAAAAAGAAATAAAATGAGAAAATGATACTGTAATTTGCATTCAGAATTCATTGGTTCACCATCTAGCTGCCCCACAAGACGCAGAATCTTGACAAATTCAAGGTGGACAGCATTTTTCATCATGAGTCCTTTGGAAGGTAAGAAATGGAAGGCATTAGTAGTAGAGGTGGTGCTTCTATACCTGCTGCCCAGTAAAGGCAAGTGATTTGAAAGAGAAAGAGATTTAGGAAATGAAAAGCTAGTTAAAATAGTAGAGTCTGAAAAGGGAATTTGGGACCATAACTTAAAATATAGCGATGAGAACATAGTGATTTGGCACTTGGGAAGAAATTGGGAAAAGGCTCTTTATTATTTTCACCTTGTCCTTTTCAGTACTGTTCCCGAACCCAGACTGTCATCTTGAGAAAGGAGCTGAAAAGAATTTTCTCACTCTAAATGAGTCATTTAACTCATGGAGTTAAAGCCCTAATAAGAAACAAGGGGGTTCCAGTATAAATAAATGCCCAAAGGCTTCTCTACTTAGTTGACTGGGAATAACTGGCTCAGGTCTGAAATCACAAAGGAGTCAAACAGCCACTGAATTGAGAGCTAAAACCATCCTTTTCCTTCAGGGAAAGAGACTGCACAGTGATTGAAAACGAGCAGATGGAAGTAATAGAGGAGAAATGTTTTCAGGGTTTCAGTGAGGATAGCTAGCATAGAACACAGTGTAGCAGAGAAAACAGGGGGCCACAATGAAGTGAAAAAATCAGTGATTTTGCTGGAAAGCATGCAGCAGCATTAGAATAGAAAAATATAAATAGTGGGGATACCTCTTTTGGAGCACGAGTTGTCGTTAATGATTTTGTTTTTTTCAGTCATTCATGTTTCCTACAGGTATTCAAGTGATCCCTTCATGCATGTTCCCTGGTCATACACAGTCTCTGCAAGGGGCACCTCTTCTCCCTGATTGTATGGTAATCTGGGAGAGGGTTTGCCCTGCATATACAGGTGGTAAGCTTTGTTACTTATTATTAAGCTCCTTAGGGGCAGCAACTGTTTTATTTTTACCTTCGAATTTCCAACATCTAGTCCAGTGACTGGTACAAAATATAGACATTCAATCAGTGCTTGCTGATTCATTATTTTGTATGATGATGCTTAATTAAACACATTTTGCTTTAATGGAATGTGTCCTTTGGCTGACTGGTAAAAACAAACAACACATGCAAACATTTATTGGTAGGGTTCAATTGCTATGGTTCTCAAACCAGCAAAAACTGGGGAAAAGGCAGGGGGAATCTATTGTTGGGGAACCTCAAGTTCTACAAATAGGAATGGTTGCTGGGCTGCTGGAAATGAGTTGGAGTTTTCTTGAGAAAGAGAGAGAGAGAGAAAGAGAGAGAGAGAGAGAGAGAGAGAGAGAGAGAGAGTGTGTTTCTCTCCTAGCATCTGGAAGCTGACTGAGAAAAGAGATGCAGTTTTCCTGAGACTGGAATCCAGTGAAG
>JAQQSW010020931.1:0-10758 GCA_028646575.1 Pseudocheirus occidentalis | reverse complement strand
TGTGAAGGAGTTTGCAGATCCTATACATGATTGTATGCCACCATGGTGGGGGTAGGGGGTGGGGAGGAAGGGGAGGAAAAATAAATAAATAAATAAAACTATCAAAACAAAACAAAAAAAATCTATCAGCAGAGAAATTTTGTTGCTTCTCCCCACTAAATTACTTGGTTCATGTAACATTACTATCATGGCATAAAGACAACTGAAACCTGGCTCAGTTCTGGGCACTTCTAGGCTGCTTCATTGATAGAAAGGCTGAAAACATTATAGATTAGTCTCCTTGCTCCCTTTCTTCCAAACATTAACATTTAAAATGATGTGACACAAGAATCAACTGAAGAAACTGAGACTGTTTAAGCCTGGAAAATAGAAGATTTAGGTTCGACATAATTAGTATCAAAAGGTATTTTAAATACCATGATATAGAAGAGAAATTAGCCTTAGTTTGGTTGATCCCGGAAGGTAGAACTAGGAACAATGACTGAAAATTGTAGAGTCATATTTTAGCTTAGTAAATGGGGGGGGGGGGGGAAACTTGGTAACAACTGCAGCTTTCCAAACGTAGTTTGGGTATAACTCCATAACTAGTGAGTTCTCCATAAGTGGAGGATTTCTGAAGATCAGACAATAATGAAATGGAGACATTATAGAAGGGATTCATGTTTAGTTATGGGTTGAGCTCCAAGATATTCTCCAAGGTCCCTTCAATATCTAAGCTCATATGAGGCCTCCAGAGAAATTCAGGGCTTCAGATGCAGGGTTCAAATTTGAGGTATTTCTCTTTTTAGTAAATGTGGTAACTTTAAATGGAATGAGAGGCACTGGTACCAAAGGTACCTTCACTACAGAAATTGAATGGGGATGAATCAACTAAGCCTGGCCTGAACCTTTACTCTAATTCACCATGAAATTCCAAAATCATCTCAATAATCTTATTAAAATTTCATATTATCTTCTATGCTCAATGAATGATAAAACCGTGTATATCCTTTGACCCAGAAATATCTCTATTAGGTCTGTATCCCAAAGAGCACTGGCCCTGGAGTCAGGAGGATTTGAGTTCAAATACAGCTTCAGACACTTAACATAAAAATTATCCATGTGACATTGGGCAAGTCACTTAACCCCAATTGCCCTACCTTCCTCTCTCCAAAAATAAAATATGTCGTACAAGTCCTATCATCAACTTTTGACAGATGAGAAAAATGAGATTCAGAAACTTTAAATGACTTGTCCAAGGTCACAGAGCTAATAAACTCAAATTCATATCTACTAAATCCAATACCAGTACATTTCCCACATTTCTCATTACATTGAAAGTGAAAAACCTTGTGTTTACATGTCAGTGTGCCTGCTCATTTTTAATGTGGTCTTAAGAGCATCCACTCTTGGAACTGCTTCAGCTGAGGAGGTGTTTGGACTACTTGACCTAATAGGATCACAAATTGTATAGCTGAAAGCAGCCTTAAAGATCATCTTAGCCAACCTTATCATTTTACATATGAGAACCTGGGGCACAGAAAAATGAAGTGACTTACCCAATGTCACAAGTAGAAAAAAAAAATAGGGCCAAGACCTCAAAGATCCCATCTGTAATTGGAATGCTTCTCTAAAATATATTTTTAGATCCAGATTCTATCACACAATAACATTAGTTCTCCATAAAAACTGTGTCATCGGTAAGTGTAATAAACATGTCAAATGTCTCTTCAAGTTGTTTATAAAATTATTGACAAAATAAGTGGTACATCACTACAGACATCTTCAAGTTGGCATTAATTAACCGACACTCTTTGCACTCAGTCATAACCAGGGAGTTAAAACACCTAATCCCTAGAGCTGTAGATTGTTTGTTAGCATGACACACCTTACCTAAAAGCAGAGTAGATTCATTTAATTTGGCATACTTAAAATGGACCCATGATCAAGAAATCACCTACTGTACAAACTCAGGCTTTTTAGAATTTCTAGCACTGTTCATAGATTTTATTCCTAAAGGGTCATGTTCAAGGATACATGGGCGTTATAATTAACATAAAGTATTGTGTCACCAGATAGCACAGAATCACAGAATTTTGATCTTGGATGAGATGTCTGCTGCCACTCAGACATATCTATACATCTCACAGGAATCTTCAGTACAATATAACTAACTGGTAGTTATCTAACCTTCAGAACACCAATGACAGAGTAGAAATCTAACATCGATATTTTAGGTTAAATATAGATATCATAGCCCTTTGTCTATGTGGCAGTTCTTCAAATATATGAAGACAGCAAAGCTTTCCTACCTACCCCACTTCTCCATTCCCTTGTCCAACAACAGCCACAAAAGTTATTTTAAGTACTTAGCATGTATCAGGAACTGTGTTCAGCTCAGTAAATACAGTCTATTCTAATCAATCCCAGTTTCTTCAACTGATTCTCCTGGGACATTGACTCAAGCCTTTTACTATCTTGATTTTTCTCTTCTGGACACCTTAGATCAGTGGTGTCAAACTCCAATGGAAATGGATCAGAATATTGACTTAGAAAACTATATATAGGATAAATGGAAAATAGTTGACAGAGGGAAGGCACCAGAATTAACAGAGATTAGAAAGGCTTCTTATAGAAAACTGATTTTAGCTGGGACTTGAAGGAAGCCATTAAGTGAAGGTGGAAGGAGAAAGAGCACTCAGGGTATGGGGGACAGCCAGAAAAAAAATACCCGAAACTGAGAGATGTGTTTTGTTCCAGGAGCAGCAAGGAATGCAGTGTTATTGAATCAAATATTATATGGGGATGAGGATTATAAAGTGTGAGAAGACTAGAAGGAAGAGGAGCTAGATTATGAAGGGCTTTGAATGCCAGGAGATTTTGTATTTTATGCTGGAGGTGATAGGAAGCTGGCAGAGTTTATTGAGTGTGGTAGTGATATGGTCAGAATGACCCATGCCATCCATAAGTAGCATTAATTGCTAAGAAGTTGTTTTTAGAAAGCCACAAATTAACATTACTATGTTATATTGTATTTTTATTTATTTTGTTAAACATTTCCCAATGACATTTTAATCTGGTACCAGGTAGAGAGTTTAGCTTGCTGGCTATGAGTTTGACACCTCTGCTCTAGATTATCCATGACCTTCCTGCACTGTGGCACCTAAACTATCAGATGTCTAACACTTTTGTAGAAATCTGTGTCCTTAAGTAATTTGTTACATGACATCAGTCACAGCAATGATTACTAAAGAATGGGATGTCTAAATAAGTTTTGATTGAAGGGTATGATCATTGAAGGGTAAGGAAAATCTAGAAAGCAAGAGGATACTGAACATTTGAAACGAAAACATCAAGTTGGAACAAGTGCATCAAAAGGAAGAGGAAAATGACAACAAAGACAAATTGTGTCTATTTCACAATTTTGCCTAGAGCCATTGTGGCACTTTATTCAATTAATTCTCCAAAATTTATCAAGTTTTAATATACTAAGAACCATATGCATAAAAGACTTTTATGTTTCATGATCCCATCTATTTAAGCAAGAGATCTAACCAGGTTTGTGTCTTTTCAATAGTACAACATTTTCATTATGCTGCTGAAACCAAGTTAATCTACCACACGGCTGAAATGGAAAACAAACATTTCAAACACAGGGTGTTCCAACTGGTTCCAGAATACTTGAGCACTCAGCAGACAGGTGCTTCCTGCCAAAAGAGGATTCACATTACTTTCTAAAAGTCAACAGTATTAAGGAATGAGAAGAGAAAAAAAAAAGTGGCCTGGGTTAATTAAATGCCATGATCACATAGCTAGCAATTGTTAAACCAGGCCTAAAGTTCAGATCTCTTTATACAGAATCCAATGCTTTTTCTATTAAGATACTTGGAAAACTCCACAACTCTATCAGAAAAGTAGACTTCATGGCACGATTATTAACATAAGCAGGCTATACTGAGTGATCTCCATTTTGAGTTGGTTCTTCCTGTCAAGAGACTGTGAGCTCCTTGAGAGCAGAGAACATCTTCCTTTGCCATTTGTATTCATGGTGAGTATCAGAATTCTTTGCTCATAGGAACTACTTACTAAATACCTTTCCATTCATTCATCCAAGTCCTTTTAGCTTAAAAATTCTATGATTCCACTAATATTCTATGACAAATTTTCCCCATAAAAGATAATCAATCAAAAGTATTCAATCACATCAATACTTAGAAAGTTAAAAATAGTGATCCACACTTCTTTCAAATTAGTATTCTAATCTGTGTCTTTGTATGCATATTTTTAGGGTAGACAAAGAGTTGGTAGCATTCAGTTATATGAGCAGCCCACTGAGTTAGTGTGTGTATGATTATGTATATGTATATTCATATATATTCATATGCATACATGTATACATGTGATGTGTGCCCATATTCGCACATGTATACATGCACGTAAATACTACACACATATTTGTGAGTGAAATGCGTGCCTAGTATTTATACACACATATGTGTGTGTGAGTATGCATCCATGTCTTAAGCACACAATTCAGATGTGCAATGAACTAGAACCAAAATTGAATAGAATAAAACACACATCAGGACTGTTTATGAGAAATGTATAGTCCTTTCAATGATTGCAAGCTGAAATAAGATATAGCTTTAATGAACCAAGGAAATGTGATTAGTAAGCCAGTCTTTCCAATTCATCAAAAGCCAATATAATAAACATGGCATTGTGAAGATTATCTGGTTTTTAGTAATAGTTAGTGGTAGGTTAACATAAAAGTATAGGATTGCCACCCACTATGGAGTATACTTATAATAAAGAGCAACCAACAGACCTAAAAGAAGAGAACACTCTTTATTCTATAAAAACCAGCAAGGGAAACCACAATGTTATATCTAATTCAAAACAAAGAGATCACCAGAGCCTACAAATACCTAGGATTACAGTAGAAAAACCAAAGAGAGACTTATATGAAATATAAAATGTCATCAGATATTTCGTATTAAATTTCTATTTTTTTACTACTTTTTCTCCCAAAATTCATTTTATTTCAAGTATAGAGAACTTCTAGTGTGGGAAAACATACTAATGCTAATCAGCAATGCCTCTTCAATTTGTAGTCTTAAAATCTGGGGTAGTAACAGGCAAGGTGATTTCCAAGGTCACACAATTAGTATCAGAAACAGAAATCAAACTCAGATCTTTAGACTCCAAAATTTCTCTATGTGGACTCTGAAAAATTTACTTCCCCCCCCCAGAAGAGTTGCATTTTTAAAATCAGAGTATTATAGCAATTTATATGAGTAACTCTCCAAGTTTCATCCCCAAGTAAAGAAAGTAAAGTACAGTACTCACTGAACCCCAAACTCCAAATTACTTTATTTTTCTTTAAAACCCAAGTCCCATTTGTTTTGCTCTAAGAATAAATGGTTGTCATCATATTTTTCTTTAGATGGAAGCAACTGCTCAATGAATATATAAAGGACTTAAGCTGATTTACAGGAAATATAATGGAAAGAAGTGATTTGGAGGGTTTGAAAGTGAATGAATATTAGTGTTTGATCTGGGAGAGAATTTCTATAGTTAGCTGTTGTCAAGATAGTATTCTCATCAATCCAATTCACATACATTCATCTTAGAACAAAGCAACTTGAGCCCTTATAAATAATGGAAGTAGATTGTTCTCAGGTTAATTATATGAGGAAGTCATGTCCTTAATTGTGTATTGTATACTATACAAATGAGGTATAAAAAGGCACCCACTGACAATAAGCCTAGAGGTAAAGTTGCCAAGTCATACTAGGTGAACACTTAGAAAAGAAATTTAAGTTTTCTTGCAAGGTCAGTCAATCTATCCCTGTGCACTCATTACAAATCAAACAAAAAAATATTTGTACCACTTCTTTTATTGGAAGGGATGACATACTGGTGTCACTAGAGTATTGTGTATTCGAAAATGTACAGAATGAGTTAGAAAAACAACCTGGATTATTGGTCTATAAGCATGAGTCAAATTCATTGCAAAACAATCTTCCAGTTTTATGCAATGTAGACATTAGCTTTCTTCAAACAAATCAATAGCCTTGTTGAACTCTGAAAGTTAATTGCAAAGGACTTAGTTAAACATCACCTCAAAAGTCATCCCAATCATCTTACAAAATCTCTGATGGACCAATGAAATTCAAAAAAAAAGTTTAATAACTCCTCTTATTTTCACATAAAGTTGGTAGGAGAACTGTTCACAAAAGCTAGGTTCTTTGATTAACCACAATGTTACAACTGTGAAGCTAATCACTGGCCCTCATGACCTGGGAGTAAAATCATTTAAGATGAAACCAAGGAAATGAGTGAGACAACCTTAAAGAAATCCAATATACATTATCTTTGTCTTCTCTTCTTGGGCCCATGTCTGCACCAGTACAGTTGAGCAAAGAGGAGACGTGCCTAGCATGGTGCTGGGGGAAGGGGAGTAGGGAGAGAGAGAGGGAGACAGCCAAGGAGAGGGAGAGGGGAAGAGACGGAGAAGAAGAGGGGAAGAGAGAGAAACAGAGGCAGAGCACCCTTAGCAAAATATTGCCTGAGAGCCATTGGCTGATGCCAGATGAATTTCTTCCATAGTGCTACCTGCTTAACTCCATGTTCACCCTCATCTTGGTTTATCTACTCTTGTCCTGGGATTATGTAGGTTCTAACCAACTATTTTAGTTGACTTAGATATTGTATTATGTTTATGCTCACTGATCACAACACTATTCATAGAATAATAGGTGTTCTCTCCTTTTAGGTCTATTGGCTGCCCTTTATTATAATATATGTGGGTCCTGTAATGGGTGGGGACCCAATGCTTTTATATTAATATTAAAAATCTATTTGTAGGGAATTAATAAACATATTTGAGTAAGGCAGAATAAGCAAAAAGAGATCATAATATCGTAAATGAAGAAAGTATTGCCAAAATGGGAGAAGTATAACTGGTACAAGGCAAAGGGAGCTTTTTCCCAGAGCACTTGCATCAAAGAAGAGAACATTTCAATAAATTAGCAGTATTTATTAAGCAACTACAATGTATCAGACCCCAAATTAGACAGTAGGAATATAAAGACAAACATAAAACAATCTCTACTCTTAATTAGTATACGTTCAATTCAAGGAGACCAGATGTGCACATGTGAGCACATAGTAAATGTACACAAAGTATTTGTCAGTGGAAGGGAGACATAACAGTTAAAGGGGGTAAGAATCAGGAAAGGTCTCATGGTGGCATTGGAGCTGAGACTCAAAGGAAATTGGGCGCCTCTTTTCAAAGCAATCTCCATTCCTAGGCTTGCCTTAGGATTCTCCTCTGGTGCATGCCACACAGAATAAAGTACCACTACCACAACCACAATCAGAGTACTATTCCCAGAGTTGTCTCACCTTTCCCTGTAGTCTTACTTCCCTTGTCACGAATCTTTCTCTGTTATTTTTGTCCCAGTGAAGACTCTGACTACATGCAAATTATATTGGCCAAATATAATGTTTGTGATCTAAGACTTTGGAGGCATCATTTAAGGTCCTCATTTTCCCTTAACTACTAGATCCCATTAAATCATTCAAGGGGATCTGTGTTCTCATCAAATCAAGAGTTTCCTCCAATTATGTATATTAAACTCATACATGTATTTCAACTTCTATTCAGCTCTTCCATGTCATCCTAAGAGGTCACCACAAAAGATCTACCTAAATTGCTTTAGGACTTCTTCATGTTCTTCCGACATCACAAGGTTACCAGTGATGAATTTTGTCTTCCCATCTGTCAAGTCAACATGCATTTATTAAGTGCCTATTATGTTCCAGGAGCTATGCTAAGTGCTGGGGATTTAAAGAAAAGCAAAAGACAGCCCCTTCTCTTAAGGTGCTCACAGCCTAACGACTCCTTACAACATTCAAACTATGTACAAACAAGATATATAAAAGATAAATTGGGAGGGGGTGGTACTCAAGAGAAATAAGGCACTAGCATTGAGGAGAATAAGAAAGGATTCTTATAGAAAGTAGGTTTTTATCTGGAACTTGAAAGAAGCCAAAGTATCCAGAAGACAGATGGGAAAGGAGAGAATTTCAAGTACAGGGAACAAGGGATTTGCCATTCATTATTCTTGTCAGATAACCATCTCTTTTCTTCCTATCATACAATTCTTTGATGTCATATTTAACTCCTGTTCTTCTTTGGAGTTCTTTGTTGATTGTATGTTGAAGCCTAGTCATACCCACCATGTGCCCTTCTACTGTGATGTGATATTCATTGCTAGTTCTTCAAGTGGAATCCTATCCCAAGTCTTACTGCCATACAGCAACACTGGTTAAATGTTTGCATTGTATCAAAAAGATGTGTCTTTGCTTTCTTCAAAGGTAGGAGTCAGTAAAATAACTTTGAAATTTCTCGAAAGTAATCCAGACACCTTCCTTCTATTTATTACCTATCTGTTACCAGTATATATTACTGGAAAAGTTCTACAATTTGTCACAATATACATTCCATATCTACTTGGTCTTCCTGTCATGGATGGACAGGTCAGACCAGTTTGAATGATAACAGGTCTCTTCTAAGAGGCTCTGCAATGTTCTGAGGCTTGATGCAATCAGCAAAATGTCATCCACAAATAGAGTCATCTAGAAGATCTCACTAGCCATGGGGAGTCACCTTTCATTGAATCATTTCCATCATAATGTCAATCATTCTCTTTTATTCCTTTCCTGATGTTTATTATCAAAGGGTCATTGAATAATTTATGTCGTTCTATTTCCCAATCTCAAATAATTTTGATGTATGAGTGGGAGACATCTTGTTGTAAAATGGGCTATAATGGGGTATTTTGTTCCCCTGAATCAATTTTTTTATAATCAATAAACAAATACCTTTCAAGCAGTAAATATATAAACTACAAAAAATAAACATCTTTCAATGAACTGTAAAATTATAAAAGATATAATCAACTGTGAAACATTGCTTCTGAAAGTATGATTGTTCTTTAATAATATCCTCACCAAGAATACCCTTGTTGTGTGTAGAGAGAACATTCAAAAATTTTGTAGAGATGAGAAAGTAGGAACACAGGTTTGGAGTTACTGATGCATACACTTTCACCTTTTTTCAGTATTAATAAGGATTGGGATTTTTTTTACCTTTTCATTATCTTACCCTCCTTCACATACCTTGCATATGAGTCCCTTGATACCTTCAAAACTGTATAACCTCCAGTATTGATCTATCCTATTACACTTGGTCCATTCCAGCTTTTTCCCAATCTTTGTTCTCTATAGTACCATGTCTACCTCCTTTATAAGCTCATCTGGGATCATTATGTGTCCATTGTACTTGATGGAGAAAACAGGTTTGGGTTTTTTTTTAATGGTTGTTATAAATCTTTTCCATTTTCTTCTTCCCATAGTCTGTTTTCATATGTGAATGCCTTGAAGGACCACACACTTTCTTTAGTATGATTCTTTGTTATCTTACAAAACTTATTTAGAAAATAAAAATGCTTTACTGGGTTTTGATCAAAGATTAGATCCAATTAGAATTATTTGGATAAAATTGACCAAATCCTAATACCAATGTATTCCAAGGAATGATTGCCATTTTTTTGTATACTGGTCTCTTAGGGAACCATATGTTTAACTAGTTGGTTTTCATGTAGTCTAATTTTTAGTTTTTAATTTCTTGCATCATTAACCAAACCAAGATCATGATTAGAAATACAGAAACTATAATGCTACCACATTTTTAATTTAGACTGGAGAAAAATACCATGGAAAGGACTATTACATTTCTAATTCAATTTTCTTAACAAGAGATCTAGTTAGTTCTCTTTGTGAGAATCAATAATAATTATGTTGTTTTAGTCATTTTCAGTCATGTCTGATTTTCATGACTTTGAGGTTTTCTTGGCAAAGATACTGGAGTGGTTTTCCATCTCCTTCTCCAGTTCATTTTACAGATGAGGAAACTGAGGCAAACAGGGTTACGTGAACTACCCAGGGCCAAACAGCTAGTTAAATGTCTAAGACAAACTTTGAACTCAGGTCTTCCTGACTGAAGGCCTAATGCTCTCTCTACTGTGTCACTTAGCTGCTGCACAATGATAATGCTAGTGATAACAACAACCACCAACACTGATGCAGCACTTACTATGAGCCAAGTACTCTGCTAAGACTTGCTCAGACATCGAAGATACCAAGGTCATCTACTGCATCTCAGGCCATCACTCGTTGTATTGATTTTTGTTTTATCACTGGACTTGGATGACTCTGGAAGAGAGAGTCAGACTGATCACTTTGCACAGCTCTGCCTCACTTCAATCCACATACAAGTCAAGTCATCACCTGCCATGCCATTAGTCCTCTATGGAAATGAAGGATAAAAAACAACCACAGCAAATCATTTATAATTTGACCCTCACAAAAACCTGGAAGGCAAATACTATTATTATCCTCATTTTACAGATGATAAAACTGAGACAAAGAGAGGTTATGTGACTTGCCCACAGTTACACAGCTAGAAAATATCTGAAATTGAATTTGAACTTAGTTACTTCTGATCCCAAGCCTGACACCTTATCCACCATGCCACCTAACTGCCTCTATATGCCCAACTAGAATTGCTAGAAAGAAGTAACTTTTAATACCTTCTGCTATTTTAATATTTCTCTGGTAAGTGAGCAGACCAAACCTGTTGAGCCTGAATTAGCCAGCCTAAGATGCTAACTGAGATCTCAATCTCAAAACCACTGATCTAGGTCATTA
>JAQQSW010020930.1:0-10759 GCA_028646575.1 Pseudocheirus occidentalis | reverse complement strand
AGTTTTACTGCTGTTCCTAGCTTGCTTCCTTTTTCTCATGTTGGCCAGTCTATTAATTGCTTGGTTTTTTAGCTCTGTGGAACTCTGCTTCCTGGAGGGGGAAAACTCTGTCCCAAATCTCTGGGGCCCTCACAGCTGCCGGAGCTCTTAGTGGGGCGCTGCAGCCCCACCTCCCAGTCTTGGCTCACTGAAAGCGCACCCCAGGACCACCACTCAAGACCACGATCCAGATCCAGGACACTCAATGTAAGAGCCCTTTGCCCTGATGGATCGCGTCAGCCCCCCTGCTATCTGCAGGCCGAGGGCTCTGAAGCAGCCTAGTGGGGGCCGCTGCGGCTCTCAGCCGTTCCTGCTGCTGCAGCCACCTCCCACTGCTTCCTTGCCCTGGGAGCAGTTTGGCCGGACCTGCTCTTCTCCTCCCCAGTTAGCAAAATCCACTGACCTTTCTCCTAGCCTTTTTTTCTTCTGGCCTGATAGATGTGGTAATTGTGCCTACAGTGCAGCCAATCTGCTCTCCTATAGATGTGGTTCCCTGCCCAATGCCCCAGGGCTTGACCCGTCTGGGGTTTCTGCCGTGGGTCCCAGACTGCTGCGAAGAGCCCTGCCTGCTGCGTTGCCTGTCCAACAGATGTGCTGTCTGTCTTTTGGAGAGTTTTGGAGCTTGAAAATCTGTTTAGCATCCCATTTTATGAGTTTTTTAGCTTGTTTGTGTGGGAGCTGTGGTGCTTTGCTGCTTCTATGCCGCCATCTTGGCTCCGCCCCCTTCAACATTCATTTTTTATAAGATTTTGAATTCCATATTTTATCCCTCCCTCCCTTCCCTCTCCTTTCCCCAAGACAACAGACAATCTGATATAGGCTATACATGTACACTCTTGTTAAATTAATTTCCACATTAGTTATGCTATGAAAAAAAGGATCAGAAGAAAAGAAGGAAAAAACCACCAAAGAGAAAAAATGCAAAAGGTGAAAATAGTATGCTTTGTTTTGCATTCAGACTCCATATTTAATTATCTGGATATGGATAACATTTTCAGTTGCAAGTCTTTTGAAATTGTCTTGCATTGTTGTATTGCTGGGAAAAACTAAGTCTATCATAGGTGACCAATCCACAGTGTTGCTGCTACTGTATACAGTGTTCTCATGGTTTTACTCACTTTACTCAGCATCATTTCAGGTAAATCTTTGCAGGTTTTTCTTAAATCTTCCTGCTTATCAATTCTTATAGCATGATAGTATTCCGTTACAGTCATATACCACAAGTTATTGGCCATTCGCTCGATTTCCAATTCTTTGCCACTACAAAAAGAGCTGTCATAAATGTTTTTGTACATGTGGATCCTTTTCCATTTTGCATGATTTCTTGGAGATGCAGACCTAATAGTGGTGTGGCCCGTTTGGTATAGTTCCAAAGTGCTCTCCAGAATGATTGGATCATTTCACAACTCCACCAGCTTGTGAAGTTTCCCACACCTTCTCCAGGATTTATCATTTTTCTTTTATGTCATACTAGCCAATCCTCAGAATTGTTTTGTTTTGCATTTCTTTAATCAATAGTGATTTAGAGCATTTTATATGACTATAGATAGCTTTAATTTCATCTGAAATCTGCCTGCTCATATCCTTTAACCATTTATCATTTGAGAAATGTACTATATTCTTTTAAATTTTGCTCAGTTCTCTCTATATTTGAGAAATGAACCCTTGATCAGAAGCACTGAATGTAAAAATATTTTCCCCAGTTGTCTGCTTTCCTTCTAATCTTAGTTGCATTGGTTTTGTTTGTGGAAAAAAAAAACTTTCTAATTCAATATAATCAAAATGATTCATTTTGCATTTCATAATGTTCTCTATCTCTTGTTTGGTCATAAGTTCTTCCCTTCTCCATAAATCTGACAGGTAAACTATTCCTTTTTCTCCTAATCTGCTTATGGTGTCACTCTTTATGTCTAAATCGTATACCCATTTTGACCTTATATTGGTATACATTGTGAAATGTTAGGCTTTACCAAGTTTTTGCCATACTGTTTTCCAGTTTTCCCAGCAAATTTTGTCAAATAATGGCTTCTTATCCCAGAAGCTGGATTTTCTCCAACAAAAAAGTTTGTGAAACATTATTGTAGTCATTTATCTCTGTGTCTTTTGCATCTAACCTATTTCATTGATCCACCACTCTATATCTTAGCCAATATCAAATAGTTTTGATGATTGCTACTTCATAGTATTTTTAGATAAGTCACATCTAGATGACCTTCCTTTGATTTTTTTTTTCATTAATTCCCTTGGTATTCTTGATATTTTGTTCTTCTAGATGAATTTTGTTATCATTTTTTCTAGTTCTATAAAATAATTTTTGGCAACTCAATTGGTATGACATTAAATAAGAACATTATTTTAGGTGGGATTATAATTTTTTCTATATTAACTCAGTCTATCCATGAGCAATTGATATTTTTCCAGTTGTTTAGATCTGACTTTATTTGTGTAAAAAGTGTTTGGTAATTATGTTCATATAGCTTCTGGGCTTATCTTGACCAGTAAACTCCCAAATTTTTTATATTGTTGGCAGTAATTTTCAATGGAATTTCTGTCTCTTGCTGTTGGGGTTCATTGGTAATGTGTAGAATTGCTACTGATTTCACTTTATATGCTGCTATTTTGCTAAAGTTGTTCATTGTTGCAAGTTGTTTTTTTGGTGATTTTCTAGGATTTTTTAAGCATACCATATCATCTGCAAAGAGTGATAGTTTTGTTTCCTCTTGCCTGTTCTAATTCCTTCAATTTGCTTTTCTTCTCTTATTGCTAAAGCTAACATTTCTAGTACAATATTGAATAATATTGGTGATGATGGCAATCCTTGTTTCAACCCTGATCTTAATGGGAAAGCTTTTTGTTCATCTCCATTACAGATAATGCTTTCTGATGATTTTAAATAGATATTATTTATCATTTTGAGGAAAATTCATTGATTATTATGCTCTCTACTGTTTTTAGCAGGAATGGATGTTTTATTTTGTGACAAGCTTTTTCTGCATTTATTGAGATAATCATATAATTTCCATTAGTTTTGTTATTGACATGGTCATTTATGCTGATAATTTTCCTAATATTGAATCAGCCCTTCATTCCTGGTACAAATCACGCATGGCCATAGTATATTATTCTCATGATAAGTTGCTATAATCTTTTTGCTAATATTTCATTTAGGATTTTTGCATCAATATTCATTAGGGAAATTTATTTGTAATTTTCTATCTCTGTTTTAGCTCCTCTGGTTTAGGTGTCAGCACCATATCTGTGTCATAAAAATGAATCTGGTAGGACTTCTTCCTCACCTATTTTCCCAAAATATTTCATATAGTATTGGAATTAATCATTCTTTAGATGTTTGGTAGAATTCACTTATAAATCCATCTGGCCCTCGAGATTATTTTTTAGGGAGTTCACTGATGGCTTGTACAATTTAATTTCCTAAAACAATGTTAAGTATTTTATTTACTCATGTTAATTTGAACTATCTATATGTTTGTATATAGTAAACCATTTAACTAAGATTGCCAAATTTGTTGGCATGCAGTTGAGCAAATTAGCTTCTCGTGATTGCTTTAATTCCTTCTTCATTGGTTGTGAATTCACACTTTTCATTTTGGTGCTGGTAATTTGATTTTCTTCTTTTTTAAATGGAATTAACTAAATTTCTAACTATTATATTGTGTGTTTTTTCTCATAAAACCAGCCTTTAAGCTTACTTATTAGTTTAATAGTTTCCTTAGTTTCAATTTTATTATTCTCTCCTTTGATATTCAAAATTTCCAATTTGGTATTTAATGGGGGGGTCTTTAATTTGTTCTTTTTCTGGCTTTTTTTTTACCTGCATGCCCAATGCATTGATCTGTTCTTTCTCCATTTTACTCATGAAAGCATTTAGAGATATACCAATTTCCCCAAGTATCGCATTGTCTGCATCTTATACAGTTTGATATGTTGTATCCTTATTGTCCTTCTGGTTGATTAAATTATTGTGTCTATTTATTATTTGTTGTTTGGCCAACTCATTCCTTAGGATTACATTATTTAGTTTCCAATTAATTTTAACCTATCTTTCCATGGTCCTTCATTACATGTATTATTATTGTATCATGATATGAAAAGGATGCAGTGAATGTTTTTGCCTTTCTGCATTTGATTGTGAGGTTTTTATGCTATAATTCATGATCAGTTTTTATATTGGTTCCACGTATTGTTCAGAAAAAAAAGTATATTCCTTTCTATCACCTTTCTCTAGAGGTGTGTTCTATCTAACTTTTCTAAAATTCTGTTTACCTCTTTAACTTCTTTCTTGTTTAATCTTGTGATTAGATTTATCTAATTTCAAGAGCATGAGGTTGAAGTTCCCCTAGTGTAGTTTTGTTGTCCGTTTCTTCCCATAACTCACTTAACTTTTCCTCTACTAATTTCAATGTTATACCACCTGGTGCATATATGTTTAGTATTACTATTACTTCATTACTATGGTACCTTTTAAGAAGCTGTCATTTCCTTTCTTATATCTTTTAATTAGACCTATTTTTGCTTCTGTTTTTTTCTGAGATCATGATTGTTATCTCCTACTTTTCTTTCTTTCTTTCTTTCTCTTTCTTTCTTTCTTTTTCTGTCTGTCTTTCAAACATAATATATTCTGCTCCAGACTTTTACCTTTACTCTGTATATCTCTCTGCTTCAATTTTTTTTCTTGTAAGTAACATATTGTAGGAATCTGGTTTTTAATCTACTTGCTATCCACTTCCATTTTCTAGATTTCATCCCATTCACATTCACAGTTATGGTTAGTAACTTTGTGTTTCCTTCCATATTATTTTCCTCCATTTATCCTTTTCTTTCTCCTCTTTCTCTCTCTCCTTACCAGTGTTTTGCTTCCAATCCTTGCCCCCTTTAATCTATCACCCCCTCCCTTTTCTTTCCTCTTTTCCCTCCTACTTCCTCATAGGGTAAGACAAATTTCTATGCCCAATGGAGTATGCATGTTATTCCATCTTTGAGGCAAATCTGATGAGACTAAGATTTAAACAATGCTCACTCCATCCCTCTTTCCCTCTCCTGTAATATATCTTTTGCACCTCTTCAGATGACATAATTTACCTTATTCTTCCTACTCTTTCTTCTTCTTCTAGTACAACCCCTTTTTCATCTCTTTATATCATCACACCAAAGTCAATCTATATCCATACCCTCTGTCTTTGTAAACTCCTTCTAACTACCCTAATAGAGATACAGTTATGAAGAGTTGTAAGTATCATCTTTCCATGAAGGGATGTAAGCACTTTAACCTTATTGAATAATGTGGTTTTTTTCTTTCTCATTTATCTTTTTATGCTTCTTTTGAGTCTTGTAGATTGAATTTTCTCTTCACCTCTCTTCTTTTCATCAGGATGTAATGCCAAGAAAAGTCAACTTCCAAGGTGTAGATTACCAGCATAGCAAACTCCATTTATTTAGTGACAGATTAAGGCAAAGCATTCACAGAACAGAGAAAATAAAAATACAGTGTAACTCATTCATTTAGCAAGTAAGTTCTCAATTCAATTGCAAAGTACCAAGGTTCAAGTATCCCCCTGGCCAGTACATTAGTCAAAGTAGCCCATTCCTGGGCAGTACATTCATTTAGTCTCTTCTGAAATGGAAACAAAGTACATTCATTTGGTCAATCACAGAGCACAAAAACATGAAAGGTTGCCCACTCCTGGATCACAACTGAATTACAATACCACCCATTAACATGAAGCAGTTTCTCAAAAAGGGCAGGAGAGCACAAAAGACCATCTACTCTTAAGCTATAACAAGGTTAAGATATCATCACAGTATTCAATGCCCAAGGAGAGGTCCTGTCTTCATCTTAACATGGAACAAGTACCCAGAAATCTCTGTTCCTGGGGAGACAAAGCTCAACAAAGTCACAGTATTCACTGCCAGTGTCCTCATTAATTCACTCTCTGCCTGCAGAACAGCCCCAGAACCCCTGAAAACATCAGCAAGGCCCTCTTCCAGAATTTCTGTGAGCATACAACAAGAAAATCCTCCTTCACGGCTTCTGAACCAACAGCCAGGTTCCAGAACCTCTACAACAGCAGCACTGTCCTTCACCAGCTGGTGAATCTGGCAAAACAACATCAAAACAGACCGACAGACAAAATACTAGCATCACAACCATGCCTCTTCAGTTCTCTTGGGCAGCTCCAACTAGTCCTCAGCAGTCTTTCTCTCAGCAACTCTGGCCTCCTCTGCTTGGGCTTCTCTCTAAATCCATGACTCCTCCCAGTTCAGCCCTCTCTCTTCACGTCAACAAGGCCATCCCACAAGTGGTATTCAAAAGCTCTGGGTTTTAACACTCAACCTGAAAACTAAGCCAATACAAGGGGATCTTTAAATTACGTCACCATTACATTGCTAGGGTGCTTTCTGATATAAATGGCATCACAAACAGGCTCTGTGAACTAAAAGGAAAGTATGGGGGCTGGGATAATTGTTTATTTCCCAGTTGTGGTAGCTGTGACTCTGTGGAGGCATGGAACAGGAATGCAGAACTGCTTACATGCTGACTTCACTGACATAAGAGGAGGAATGATGTACAGCCTGCATCAGGACTGGGACACAAGCCAGGAGTGGCTGCCTTGTGCAGGAGGAGGAGGATCCCAGGAATTCAGAATTCAGCCACAGGACCAGATAAGGATGGTGCAGCAAGGCAGGAGCATTGAATGTGTTTTCTTGCTGCATCCCACAATTTGATACCTAGGGGTAGGATGGAGATGTATCTATGGTGGGTGGGGTGAAGTGCTGTGGACCCCCAAGGACCACACCCTGTTGATTTTGCTGCCCAGTCTCCCCTCAGCACTTGAAAGCAGGGGTTTGAGCAGTGTTAAGGCTGGGACTTGGCTCAATAGAGCCAGCACCTGAAAGTACCAGGAGGAAGCTTGTGAGAGCAGTAGTGGGGGGGGGGAAAGACACTCCCCCCAAGAGACCTTTATTTGGACATTTTTCTTTTGGATTGTGAGTAATATGTTGTTGTGTTATATATCTTTCAAATGTGATGTCTCTATTTTGTTGGGATTATGTTGTACTTAAGAGATGTTCATGCTAATTCAGATGTAAGTTGCCTATGTAATGGGCATGAAAGATCTTGGGGTCAAATGTTATGGGAATCTGAAGATCTTCCCTGCCCCTAGGCTCTTTGACAGGATTAAGTGACTCTAAGAACCTTCCGTGACTTGAAAATATACTCAGCCCCCAAATAGGCTGAATGTGCTCACGTGGAACCTGTGGCAGGAAGTTTGCTTTTCAGGACTGCCCACATATTATTGCTTTGTTATTGGGCAGTTGGTCAAGAGGATTGGGACATTCTCTGATCCAGGAGAAGGTTATATATGCCTTGATGTGAGTTTTTGCTTTGGGGTTCACTTTGGAAATAGTTGTGTAATTTGACCAGATGAGACTCTGGGAAGCCGTTGAACCTCCTGGCTTTAAAAACCCAAATGTTGATGCTTCCCTCTCTGGTAACTAACTAGGTATGGATGTAACGGTCAGATGACTAGTAGTCCATCTGCTGCTCTGTTTCTTTGTCTGCTTGTAACTTCTGCTTGTAACTTGTGTTTGTATTTTGTTTTTGCTTTTTTTGTTTTTTTTTTTTGGAGGGAAGTTGGGGGTAAGTGACTTGCCCAAGGTCACATGGCTAGTTTTTTGTGTTAAGTGTCTGAGGCCGGATTTGAACTCAGGTACTCCTGACTCTAGGGCCGGTACTCTATTCACTGCGCCACCTAGCTGCCCCTTGTGTTTGTATTTTGTTTGTATTCTCTGAAGTTCAGGGTGCTGAGTTTTTCCCCCTGAACTAGGTAAATGATATTTGTTTGATGAAAGTAAGATTGTTAACCCATTTTGAATTGCTTTCCTTTAGAAAAGCAGATCTAAAAACCTGTGCTAGTAGCCATCCTGGGTATGCGAGGGTGCTTGCTGATACACAGGAAAAATGTCAAAGTCCCCTATTTTGTTGAATGTCCATCTTTTCCCCTAAAAGATTATGTTCAATTTTTCTTGATAGTTGATTCTTTGTTATAATCCAAGTTCCTTTCCATTCCAGAATATCATATTCCAAGCCCTCTTATCCTTTAATATACAATATGCAAAATCCTTGATATTTGAATTGTTTCTGGGGACTTACAATATTTTCTCTCTGAACTTATTGTTCTAGAAGTTGGCTACAATATTCCTTGGAGTTTTCATTCTGGGCTTTCTTTCAAGAGGTGATCATTGAAGTCTTTCAATAACTATTTTATTCTCTGGTTATAGGATATAAGGGAATTTTTCTTTGGTATTTTTTTTAAAGATGCTATCCAGGCTCTGTTTTGATCATGGTTTTCAGGTAGACCAATAATTCTTAAATAATCTCTCCTGTATTTATTTTCCAGGTCAGTGGCTCGTCCAATGTTATATTTGACATTTTCTTCCATTTTCTCATTCTTTTGATTTTGTTTTATTGAGTATTGATGTCTCATAGAGTCATTAGTTTCCACTTGTCCAATTCTAATTTTAAGTAATTATTTTCTTCTGTTAGCTTTTGTACCTCCTTTTCTATTTGGCCAATTCTACTGTTTAAGGAGTTGTTTTCTTTAAACATTGTCTGACTTTACCCCCCCCCCCAAGCTGTTTACTCTCTCTTTCATAACTCATTTCTTCTCCCATTTTTTCTTCTACTTCTCCTATTTGATTTTTAAAATACTTTTTGAGCTCTTCCAAAAAGGCGACTTGAGCTTAAGACCAATTCATATTCCCCTTTGAAGCTTCACATGTGGACATTTTGACATTATTTTCCTCTTCTGAGTTTATGTTTTGATCTTCCCTGTTGCCATAGTTGTCAGAGATCTTTTCTGATTTTCTGCTCATTTTCAGCCTATCTTGTGACTTTTAAAATTAAGCACTGTCCAAAGTTTACTGTTTTGGAGTCCTAGGGCATGGGCACTGACTTTCTGCTCCAAGGTCTCTGGTACTGGTGATTTGGCCACTGAGCTGGGCTGGCCCTGCTCTAGTTATGCCTGTTGTGTCAGAGTTCCAGGGATGGCAATTTGCCATCTGTGCTGGGGATGGAGGCCTCACAACTGACCTTTTGGGCCATTAACCTGTTGGACCATAATTGAGGTGGCTCTCTTGCTGAACTGTGCTTTAAGAGCTTACCGCTGGCTTGCTGGGACACTCTTTGCACTGAGCTTTGGTTCTCCTTTCACCCAAGTGAGACAGACCTTTTCTGAAGTCCTTCCAAGTTATCTTAAGCTGGAAAAATTTTTACTCCACATGTTTTGTGGATTGAGTTGCTCCATAACCTATTTAGAGGTTTGATTTAATGTTGTTTCTGATAGAAACCATGGAAAGCTTATACTTCTTTCTGAGTTTTCTCTACCATCTTAGCTCCCATTTCTAGAAATTGTTACTGAAAATGTTTTTACCACAATTGAAAAATAATTGCATCAAAGTAAATGGAATAGTGAAACAATAAAAAAGAGAATTAATACCAAATGGAAAGCTCCTGTCTCCAAAATATAAATGGTAAAAAGACAGAGAACATAGAATTGTAAAAACAAACAATTTAAAACATAAATGTAACCTTTTTGACCTAGTTTAAATAAAATAGTTTTAGAAAATTAGAACATACCAGGGGGCAGAGCCAAGATGGAGGCATAGAAGCAACAAGTTTCTGCAGTTCCCACATAGCCACCTCAAATATCCATAAAATATGATCCTAAATGAATTTTAGGGCTCCAAAACTCACACAAAAATACAGAAAAACACATCTCCTGCTGAAGGCAGCTTGGCAGGAAGGGCTCATCACAGCATGCTGGGAGCCAAAATCAGCCTGGCCTGAAACTGTGGCTTGGCCTGGGGATGGGGGGGCAGGATGAGCCACAGCCAGAGCCTTCAGGAGAGTGAATCAGCAGCAGCTGTGGCAGTTTCCAGAATTAGCAAGCCATAAGAAACAAGGACAAAGTGAAAGGTCAGTGGAACTCAGCTAAATTTGGGGGAGAAAAGCTGTCTGGCCCAACTGCCTCCATGGCAAGGAAGCAGCAGAAGTGGTGGCCCTACAGCCACCTCCAAATGGCTGCTTCAGAGCTCCTGGCCTGCAGACTGCAGGGGAAGGAGGTGGGGGGGGAACGCAAGCTATCATTCAGAGGCTAAGTGGTCTTGCGTTGAGTGGCCTAGATGATCATGGTCTTGGGTGGTGGTCCTGGGGTGCATTTACTGTGAGCCAAAGCAGTGGACTCCTAATAGCTCTGGCAGCCATGAAAACCCTAGTGATTTGGGACAGAGCTTTCTCCCCTGGAAGCAGAGTTACACAGAGCTAAAAAGTCAAGTAATTGACTGGCAACATGAGCAGGCAAAGGAAGCAAAGTAAGAACAGCAATTGAACTTTATATTCCTTCTTCAGGGACAAAAAGGATCAAACCATGGAGTGAGAGGAAGACAACACAGTCAGAACTCCCACACCAAAAGCTTCGAAGAAACATGAAGATTACCTCCAAGCCATAGATCAGCTTAAGAAAGATTTTGAAAACCAAATAAGAGAAGTGGAGGAAAAATTGGGAAGAGAAATGAGAATGATGCAAGAAAATCATGAAAAGAGAGTCAACAACCTCCTGAAGAAAATAACACCTTAAAAAATGGATTAACTCAAATGGCAAAAGAGGCCCAAAAAACAATGAGGAGAAGAATGCCTTAAAAA
>JAQQSW010020929.1:0-10759 GCA_028646575.1 Pseudocheirus occidentalis | reverse complement strand
TCTCTTTGATCTGGGGATTCTGGAACCTGGCTATAACATTTCTAGGAGTTTTCTTTTGGTGGTCTTTTTCAAGAGTTGATTTGTGAATTACATCAAGTTCTATTTTTGACCCCCGGTTCTAAAATATCAGAGCAATTTTCCTTGAGAATTTCTTGAAGAATGCTTTCTAAGTTCTTTTTTTGATCATGGCTTTCAGATAGTCTAATAATTTTTAAATTGTCTCTCCTGGATCTATTTTCCAGGTCAGTGGTTTTTTCAAGGAGACATTTCACATTACCTTCTATTTTTTCATTTGTTTTTATCTGTTTAATAGTATCTTGATTTCTCATAAAGTTATTTGCTTCCATTTGTTTCACTCGAATTCTGAAGGAATTATTCTCTTCAGAATGCTTTTGAGATTTTTTTTCCTTGTGGCAAGTTTGATTTTTTAAGGCATTCTTCTCCTCATTGGCTTTTTGGGCCTTATTTGCCATTTGAGTTAATTTGTTCTTTAAGGTGTTATTTTCTTCAGTCAGGTTGTTGACTCTCTTTTCATCATTTTCTTGCATCATTCTCATTTCTCTTCCCAATTTTCCCTCCACTTTTCTTCTGTGGTTTTCAAAGCCCTTTTTAAGTTGGTCTATGGCTTGTAGTCAATCTTCATGATTCTTGGAAGCATTTGGTGTTGGAATTCTGACTGTGTTATCTTCCTCCTGATCCATGCTTTGATTCTTTATGTCCCCAATAAAGGATTCTACAGTTAGGTTACTATTCTTACTTTGCTTCCTTTTCCTACTCATATTGGCCAGTCAATTAATTGCTTGATATTTTAGGTCTGTGGAATTCTGCTTCCAGAGGGGAAAGCTCTGTCCCAAATCACTGGGATTTTCACAGCTGCTGGAGCTCTTGGGGTGGGGTGCCACAGCCCCACCAGCTTTGGCTCACTGAAAGCGCTCCCCAGGACCACCACCCAAGACCACAATCCACCTCCAAGCCACTCAATGAAAGTGCACTTGGCCTCTGATCAATTGCTTGACTCCCCTGTGGTCTGCAGGCCAGGAACTCTGAAGCAATGGGGTGGAGGCAACTGTTGCTTCCAGCCATTTCTGTTGCTACTGCCGCTTCCCTGCTACTTCCTTGCCCTGGGGGCAGTTTAGCTGTACCACTTTTCTTTCACAAATTTAGCTGAATTCCACTCGCCCTTATTTCTCCTGGCTTGATAAATCTGGAAATTGCCACAGGTGCCGCCAATACACTCTTCTGAAGACTCCAGCTGCAGCTCCTCCTGACGCCTCTGGGGCCAGGATGTGGTTTCATGTTGAGCTGG
This sequence comes from Pseudocheirus occidentalis, assembly GCA_028646575.1. Classification (NCBI taxonomy): domain Eukaryota; kingdom Metazoa; phylum Chordata; class Mammalia; order Diprotodontia; family Pseudocheiridae; genus Pseudocheirus; species Pseudocheirus occidentalis. The sequence goes on along the minus strand of JAQQSW010020929.1, from coordinate 9,453 downwards.
TTTCTGCTGCCAGCCTGCAGCAATGAGCCCCACCTGCCAAGCTGCCTTCAGCAAGAAATGTGTTTTCTGTATTTTTGTGATTTTTGGAGCCCTAAAATTTGTTCAGAGTCATATTTTATGGGTATTTAGGGTGGCTATATGGGAGCTGCAACACCTTGCTGCTTCTACACCACCATCTTGGCTGCACCCCCATTCCCCAGTCATTCTGTTTGTGTCTGACTCTTCATGGCCCTATTTGGGGTTTTCTTGGCAAAGATATTGGAGTGGATTGTCATTTCCCTCTCCAGGCCACTTTATAGATGAGGAAATAGAAGCAAACAGGGTTAAGAGAGTAGCACAGGACCACACAGCTAGTGTTCAAGGTCAGATTTGAACTCAGGGCTTCTTATCTACAGACCTGGCCCTCTCTATCCACTGTTCCACCTAGTTACCCTGGGCACAGAATACAAAAAAAATGTTAAAGACACCCCCCCCTGCCCTTAAGGAACTCATAATTTAATGGAGGAGGCAATAAGTAGTCTCATATATAAATGAGATACATACAAAATAAATTGAAGATAATCAGAGGGAAGCCAGTAGCATTAAGGACCTTTTGAGAAGGACTTCTTACAAGAGGTGAAATGGTATCTGAGAATTAGAGGAATTTAAGAAAGTCAGAAAGAAGAGATGGAGATTGTACCAGGTATTGGAGACAGTGAAAATGCACAGAGCTGGGAACTGGAGCATTATGTGCAGAGATCAACAAGAAGGACAGTGTCACTAGACTGTACAATATGTGGAGGGAATAAGGTGTAAGAAGATCTGTAAGGTATAAAGTAGAAATGGATCAGGTCAAGAAGAGCTTGAAAAGCCAAAAAGATCATTGTATATTTAATCCTCAAGATAATAGGGAGTATAATAACCCAATCTGAGTTTTGGGAAGATCAATTTGACATCTTAGTGGAACTGGAGTGGGAAGAGAATTATGGTATGGAGACCAACCAGAAGACCACTAAAATAGTTCAAACATGAGGTAATGGGGGCCTGTGTTGGGAGATCTTGACTTAGATGTAGGGTTTTTGAAAGAGTACATAGTCAACAGTAGTCAAGTATTATGTGTACACTGTTAGTAGTGCTTGGAGTGTTGTGGGGGGTAAGACTGAAGAAGACAACACTTACTAGCTCTGTGACCTTGGGCAAATCACTTAAGCCCAATTGCCTTCCCCCCCTCCAAATAGCAAAAGAAAAAGGAAAAACACAACTAAAATATTCATTAGAGGTAACCTTTGGGAGGTTAATACACATGTGGTTCAGGGAAGATAAGTTATTTAATATAGTTTTATATTACATGCAGTGTTTGACTATGATTACCAAACTATTTGGTGAGATTGTAAAAAAATTAGATGAGTCAGGCAAAGAGGAAAGCAATAAACATTTTTAGTTGGTATATTGAAAGAAAACACTGAAAGTAAAGACTTTGGGGGGAGATGTGTAAAGTAGAATGGTGTAGGAACAATAAAAGAAGGGAACCAATGTAGTCAACGAGCTGCCATGCTGGGACCAATGCCACCATCTCCAAAGTAGAACAGACTTTTCACTCCTTCAAATTACAGCCAGAATTGATAATTCCAAAACAGTACTGGGAAAGACAGCAAGAAGAGAACAACCAGGGTTGTCACCTGGAAATTGCAGGCATGATATTTGACAAGTCATGGCAAAAAAGTTGTCCTAATGGTCCAGGATTCTTGAATCCATGCTTCAGTGCAGCTCGAATAGTTCCAGGGACACAGTAAAGCTCACGGGGCTTGTTTAGTGATGTGACTGCTTACTCACTTAGGTTGTAAAAGGGAGTTGTGGTGATAGGTCACAGCAATTCCTGGCTCAGATATGCTCAGCTATTTTATAAAAAGAGGAGAAAAACTCATGCTGATTTGCTTGGTTTCCCACCCATGGAATCATGTTCAGTGAGATAACTATATACAAGAAGTCAAGAAGTTTTGGCAAAGACATTTCTAAATGTAAGAGATCCATATAATAACCCTTATGCCATATTCTTTGCCCAGCAACTGAAGCCTTTGTATTTTCACTTCTTTTCATTTACCCTGTTATTGAACTTTTCTTCATAGAAAATGTGAGGGCCTTAAGAGCAGGAGCTTTCTTCTTTTCTTTTGTGTATTCACAAGTGCTTAGCACAGTTCTTGGCATATAGTAAATGCATAAATAAATGATTTTTTACTCATTCTGGAAAAAGAGAAATGTAAGAATAAGTGGAATCTCTCAGGAGAAAAGAAAAAGAGTAGGAAATGGAGAACCTGATGGGTAGATAAAAATTAGACTTGAGAAAAACAGTTTCTCAGGATTATAATAGTATTTTTCCTGATTTCTTTCTTGGTTATATAAGGTTTAGGCTGATAACTAATAATGAGACATTCAAGATCTGTGAGTTTCCCAATATTTCTTCAACTTGTCCACACTGAGACCCTCAGTTTAGTATTCTGACAAGACTGCTAAATAAAACAGTCCTCATGGAACCATCACTTCACTCAGTTCCAGGAAGATGTACTATACATGAAGAGCAAAAAGGAATAAGAACTATAGAAGGTGTTTGAAGTAACCATCCATTATGGTGGCTCAGTAAGAATAACCAGGGCAGCTGACTGGAAGGGTCTGTCCTCTGTCTCCTCCCACAAAAATTTCACATCTGGAAATAGCTCTCTGGTACCTCTAGACATAAGGTACCTTTGCAGTAACAAACAATTAAGTATTCATGTTCATTGTGCATTAGATTTTAAGATCCAGCCTCAGGCATTTTCAGGAATCATAGACAAAACAAAACAAAGGAAAAGGAACTTTGTCCTTGGGGACTTAAGGAAGCCTTGAATGGATAGTCTAAATAATGGAATATGGCAGACTTTCAACAATGAACTATTCACTGAAAGCTAAAGTTCAGATTCCTTTTGTTTTGGTGACACACAGAGTGGAAAAAAGATCATTGAAACTTTGATGGTGGGATTATGATTGGGCTGTTAATTGGGTATGTTAACAGGTATTAATTATCAATATCTGCATTGACCTTACAATGGCCATGGTGGATTGAGATTTTGAAGAAAGGGAGAAGTCGCAATCTCATATAGATCAATGATATAAGTGCAAGCCACGAGGGCACAATCTTATGGGGTCACAAGATTTAGTAGTGCTAATTGTCCTGAGAAAGCACTTAATGGATTGATTGGAGGAACAGGGAAAGGACTGGTATTTTTCCAAAGAGCACAGAAGATTGACTGGGAAAGAGTAGGCTAGATGGATGCAAATGGGGACCAGCCCAAAGTGTCACTCACTAGGACTGAGGAAGCATGTGTCATGACTCAGACTTAGATGTTACATGTTATCAGAAATTAGGAGAAAACAGTAAATTTTTTGTCATGCTCACTTTTTAGAAGAGATACTTCAAAATCTATGAGAAGGATGAACTAAAAAAGTAAATATCTGTTAGATTTAGGGAGCTATATTGACCTGTCTTTGATGAGAAAATGAAGAGTTTCTTTCCAAGGATATATGAGAGTTATAAGAAGGAGGCTTTGGATAGGTAGGGAGGGGTTTCTAGTTTGATATGAAACCTTGGTACAAAAAAAAATGGTCATTGATATGAAGGTGATTGGGGAGCTAATTTGTTTAGCCATGGTTATAATAATATGAAATCTTCATTGAATTGTGTGTGGGTTAGTGTGGGCCTCCCTCTCTAAGCAGAGGCCCTCAAAGGCAGTTTCAGAGACATCCCTAGGAAACATGTGGTAAGTGATCACAGTAAAAGTCTGAAATAAGAGTCTTGGGTAAGGAGTAGGTACACTCAGAGTAGTTATTTTCGAAGTGTCATCAGTAAGTTAGGAATAGATTAGGTGCTGCCTAAATAGATTACTGATTGCCTTGTAGATTTTGTTGCTTAGGGGCCCTGTTGACAGCTTTGCGTCAAAAAAAAAAAAAAGCAAAAGCGTTGAATCACTTTTAAATGAAACTTTGAAAAAAAAGGGCATATCCAATCATTTTAATTCCTGGAAAGGATACCTCATACTTTGTTCTTAAGAAATGGTAGAGAAATGCAGCCCTGCACTGATTACATGGAACTCAATAATATGTCTTTCAGGAAGTCACCATTCTTTATTTCAGATGAATTGAGATGAAAAGTTTCAAAATTATTTTGTATCCTGCACAGAGTTTTTCCTCTCCTTTTTGGTCAACTCCAGTCACTTGTTCCAATTTTATTTTGGGGGGTGATATTTTAACTGCTATTACTATACACCAGATAGTCACTTATAAGAGTATAATAAGGGGAAAGGGGCAGAGCCAAGATGGTGGGGTAAAAGCAGGGATTTGCCTCAGTTCTCTACCAAATCCCTCCAAGTACCTGTAAAAAAAATTACTCTAAACAAATTCTAGAGCAACAGAACCCAACAAAACGACACAATAAAACAAATGTCCATTCCAAGACAACCTGGAAGGTCAAGGAAAGGTCTGATGCACCAGTCTGAGAGAAGAGCACAGTCGAATATGGACCAAGCCAGCATAGACAGTGTCCAGCAAAAACCTGGATCAGGACTCAGGGCACTGAATTGCTGGTGGTTTCCAGACTTCTCAAACCACAAATGCCAAAGATAATTGAGAAGGTGAGTAGAAAAGGTCTTTCAGACCTGATTGAGAGAGGAGCATGGTCCAACTCCATTTCCAGGGCAGCAGCAGTAGCAGCTGCTGCTTGAGCTTTCAGCCCATAGATAGTAGGAGGATGAAGTTACTAATCAAGGAGGTATTGCTGGGGTCTCTGCTGATGCCGAAGCAGAATTCTCTTGCTTTGCCCTGCCTGGATTTGGGTCTCATTCCTGGGCTGTGGTCCTGGAGTGAGGAGGAATGCTGGCCTGGAGGACCTTGTGGCAGCAGTGGAAGGGAAATGCTTTTCACAGTTCTAAGGCAGAAAACAGTGCTTATGGACACTCACAGACCAGAGCACAGAGCAGAGCAGGAGTGAACACCTCTCCTTGGATCATACCAACTTGGAAGAACTGAAAATTTATAAATCCCTAGAAATATCTCTGAATACAGCTACACAAAACCCTTGAAGCTTGAGAATATTTTGTCATTCCTTGTCTTCTTTTTATCCATTTCCCATTTTTCCTAGCCAATTGTGTTAAAAGTATAACTAAAGGTATAGCAATTACACACAATATCTTTTTATCTTTATCATTTCTCATATTTTGTAGAAATTTTGACTTTTCTCTAAACAGTCAATCATTTTTTGCATACACAGACTATATACACAGAGAGGTCATTCTAATATTATTATAAGGTTTGTAACCAGCCTTTACCTTTCTGCTAATATATATATATATACACACACACACACACACACATACACACATATGCATACATATACACATATATAATCCTTGTATTATTAATGAACGAATGTGTACACCAATACATATACATGCACATAAACATATATATGTGGATGTGGGTGGGTGTGGCTTTGAGTAATCAGCAAGCCTTCAGTTTCCTTTGTTTCCTAATCCTGATACATATTCTCCAACATTTTTGATATCTTCCCCTGTGCCTACTGTTACTTTAAAATCCATGCATATCACAGTAAATGATGGTTGGTTTAAAACAGGGGTTCTTACCTTGAGTTTCATAATCTTGTTTTTGTTTTCATTTTTAATAACTATATTTCAATTTAATTTCCTTAGCAATCAATGGGCTAAAAACATTATTCTGAGGGGTCCATAGACTTTGCCAAACTGATCAAGGTGTCTGTGACACTAATGTTAAGAATCTTCTGTTTTAGCGGGTTGTGTAAAGTTCTTCATAGATTTTCTCTATTCTGTCAGTTGCAACAGAAGACCTCAGTGTGTTAGCTACGTCTCTGGTGACAGAGGTCCCCTTTCTTCTGACAGCCATAAGCCGTGTAACCAGTATGATCAAATAGCCCAGAAATTTATGCATAGGCTCCTCTTTTGGTGGAAGTCAAAACTTTTCAAACTGCTCTTCTATGGAGAACTTGGAAATCATTCTTTTATTCCCCATTTCTTTAACTTTTTGTATTCAATTATACTGAACAAAGGGAGCCAATAATAAATTGTCTCAGCTCTTTTATGAGTGTGTGAATTATTGTATAGTATGAAATGAGAGGAAGCACAGAATAGTAGATTGAAGTCTAGCCTCAGTGTTAGAAAGATGTGTACTTAAGACCTGCCTCAAATGGATACTATATGTGTGATCCTAGGCAAGTCACTTGACCTGTACTACTTTAGGAAACTTAAGTTGGAGAGAGTGCTCTGATGCATAACGGTAGAGGAGAAATTACTTGTGTCACTGAAATACCAGGTCAAGTTCTGATATCTTATTGGAGAATATCTCCAGTTTTTAATAACAGCAGCAAGTACTTATGTTGTCACAAAAATAGTTATTCATAGTAGCCTTTTGCATTTGCCCATCATTCCAAAATCATCATTGTGGGGAAAAGGTGAATAAATTGGATTGAGTAGTTAAACAAAAAAGTCTGCTATGTGAGAGTTATGTGGCATAACACATAGAATGTATAGAATATAGAGATTAGTAATCAGGACACCAGGAGTCAAATAAGGCTTCACTTACTTGGCTAGGTGTTTTTGAACAAGACACTTAACCTTTCAAAATATCAGTTTCTTCATTCATAAAATAGGAATAATAATGCTTGTGGCACCTATAGAATCAGTGGGAAAAAAGTTTTTGTGAACCATAAAGAGCTATTTCAATGCAGGTAGTTGGTATTCATGGGCAACCATGGCCACATAATATATTTACTCAGTAGCTAATTGGCTGGTGGTGATCTAGTCTGTATTTAGCTTGGATAGTTCTCAAAGAGCAGACAACTATTACTACAGTCACATGCAAAGATTTTTTTCCAGATCCAAGAATACTGGTATAACTCTTAAGATACCAAGATCAATTCCAGGATACAATGAGAAGTTAAAGTTGGGTTACAGTGGAGATAATATTATTCACTAATAAAAAATAAAAACATTTTCACTAACTTTTAAAAAAATCACCATAAGAAGTTAAAAATTAAGTAAGAAATGAAACAGAACCATAAATACCCCCCCCAAAACTGTCTATCAGCCATTATGCTCAATCACTGTTACTCTTTCAGGGGAAAAATGAATAGAACACAAACAAAAGAGAAAGATTTGTAAAATATCTATATAAAATTTCTTTAGATTTTGGAATAAGATAATTTTAGATGAATTTACTGTATTTAACCACTATTTTTAATCCATTCTTCTATCAGTTTCCATCACCTTTGGTGAGCTCTCTCCTATAGTGGCTACAAGTTCCTTATATAGATTCTTAGATAAACAGAATAGAATGGATTTGTGAAGTAGGCAATACAATATTTTTCAATTCTTATTTCAATTACATTTATTAATTCACTATGTACTTTTCAGTTGACTAATCCCATAAATATGCTTTAAAAGCATCACTTTTCTTACCACATAAGCCCAAAAATAATTGGCCAAATGATAAGAACAGTTTAAAAAAGGAGATAAAGTATCAACAGTCAATAAAATGCTCCAAAGCACAATAATTAAGGAGATGAAAATTAAAATAATTAAGGTTTAATTTTACACTCAAAAAATTGTCAAATATAGAATGGAAAATAGTCAATGATAGAGAGGCTATGAGAAAACAGGTACATTCATTCCCTTGTGGTAGAGTTGTAAATTGGCCCAACCTTCTGGAAAACAATTTAGCACAATGCTAGAAAAGTGCTAAATTCTTCATATCCTTTGCCCCAAGGATACCCCTGCTGGAAACTTATCTCAAAGAAACAGGTGAAAAAGTTTGAAGTACATAAAAAATTTTAGAACAGCATTTTATGATAGCAAGAGTTGATGTATTATAGAATACCATCAATACCATTATAGAATACCATCAATCAGAAATATGAAGAATATACAGAAATATAATACTTGTGTGGACTGATGCAACATGGAATAAGCTCAAAGAGAACAAGGACATTATAATAACAATAACATCACTGGAAGACATTTGAACTCAGATGAAATGATTGACCGATCTTAGTATCAGAGGAATTATAATGAGGCACACTTCAGTAGGTGGAGCAGTACTATGCAAGTACATAATTTAGCATGTACCTTCATATATGTTATGTGTGTATACAAATGCACAATGCACATGTACATACACATGTAACTTGTGTATACATATTTACATATTGATCAATCTGCCTAGCTCTTCTATCACTTATCTGTGATATTTCACAGGTAAGTTGATATTCATTAAGTTTGAGGCAGAAATGAAACCAAAAACTCTCCCAATTCTATAATTTCTTTTTTTCCAGTATGTCAGGATATTTTCCCTATACTTCAGCACTTTTTCTACCAAGACAACTTCTTCAAAGTTGTACTACCCATATATGTACTGTAGGATTTACTTAGATTTAGACTCATTCATTCTATGATGCCACACAGAATACTGACCCCCAAGTAACATGTTTCTAATTTTCAGAATCTCAAAAGAATTAGTGTTTAATTACCTTTTCCTATCAAATATCTCAATCATATTATGAATCAACATGTTATCAAATATCTGAATCATATAATGAATCAACATAATTTTCTTTCCAAAGTTACATAAAAATTGAAGAAAAGGTGTGATCAGAGTTCTATCAAATATATGTATATATGTGTATACACATATATACATATATGTGTGTGTGTGTGTATAATTTCTGTTTTTAGGGGTCGCAGGTCTGAAATTTTCTTTTTATTGCATTTATCTCTTTTTAAAATTTTTATTTTATTTTCTTGTTTACATCATTCATTTCTATAAGATTTCGAGTTACAAATTTCTCCACTTCTTTGCACTGCCCTCAACTCCAAAGCAGTGATCCCACTGTAAAGCCCCTCCCCCGGTCTCTTTTCTCTTATGTCCTCCTCCAATGCCCCTCTAACTTTATGATAGGGCCGAGAGGGTTTCCCTACCCCAATCCCTGTATGTCTTAATTCCCAGTTGCATGTAGTTAATAATAATTATACATATACATATATATGTATATATATATATATACATATACACACATATATGTGCACACACACACATATATATACACACACATTCATATACATATATATATACATATATATATATATATTGGGCTTTTTTAAACATTTGATTGTAGAGCTTTAAATTCTAGATTCTTTTGGTTCCTCCTTTGTCACCCACCCCCACTGGAAGGACAAGCAATTAAATACAGACTGTACATGTGTAGTTACACAGGACATCTCCACAGTGGACATATTGTGAGAGGCTGATTGTATGTCCCTACTTCCTATCATGCCCCACCTTGTTTTATTCTCTATCCTGTCACTGTCCCTTTACTGAAGTGTTTGCTTCCAGCAACCCTCCCCTTGACCTTGCCCTCCC
>JAQQSW010020928.1:0-10759 GCA_028646575.1 Pseudocheirus occidentalis | reverse complement strand
ACGTTCCTGCTGCAACAGCCACCTCCTGCTGCCTCCTTGCCCTGGGAGCAGTTTGGCTGGACCCGCTCTTCTCCTCTCCAGTTAGTAAAATCCCCTGACCTTTCTCCTAGCCTTTTTGTCTTCTGGCCTGATAAATGTGGTAACTGTGCCTCCAGTGCAGCTGATCTGCTCTCCTATAGCCCCGGTTTCCCGCCCGATGCCCCAGGGCCTGAGCTGGCTGGGTTTCGGCCACGGGTCCCAGAGTGCTGCGAAGAGCCCCGCCTGCTGTGCTGCCTGTAGTGCTTTCTGTCTTGTGGAGAGTTTTGGAGCTTGAAAATCTATTTAGCGTCCCATTTTATGAGTTTTTTAGCATGTTTGTGTGGGAGCTGTGGTGTTTTGCTGCTTCTACACCGCCATCTTGGCTCCGCCCCCTGGTCACATATTCTTAAACAAAAGATACCATCCCAGAAACAAAGCACAAAAGGCTCCCACCCATACATCACATCTTAATCTGTCAGATCATCTTCTTTCTTCTTGATTGGAGACTAGCTTCCAAACATCCTTAACTCAATAATCCCTAAGGGGTACAAGGAAAAAAGTACAAAGCTCTTCCCCTCCTAAGTCACAGTAAATCGTGGTCTTGTCAGTCATCACTAAGTAGCCAAGAAGAGGTACTTAAAATATTTATTTATTTTTTTGTTTACATCACTCATTTCCACAATATTTTGAGTTGCAGATTTTCTCCCCATCTTTCTTCTACCCACCACCCCAAAACAGCTATCCCACTGTAAATCTCCTCCCCCAATCTGCTCTCTCATATGTCCTCCCCCATTGTCCCTCTAACTTTCCAGTAGGGCAGGATGGATCTCCCTACCCCAGTGCCTGTATATCTTAATTCCCAGCTACATGTAGTTAATAGTAATAATAATAATAATAATAATAATAATAATAATAATAATAATAATAACAACAACAATATATTATTATTATCATCAAATATATATATATTTAACATTTCATTATAGAACTTTAAAGTCTAGGTTCTTTCCCTTCCTCCCTTGTCACCCACCACCACTGAAAGGACAGGCAATTCAATAGAGGCCATACATGTGTAATTATGCAGAACATCTCCACAGTGGATATATTGTGAGAGACTGATTATATGTCCCTCCTTCCTATGCTGTTCCCCCGTTATTCTATTCTCTACCCTGTCCCTGTGTCTTTACAGAAGTTTGTACTTTCTCCAACCCTCCTCCCCATCCTTCCCTTCCCTACATCATCCCCCCTCTCATCCCCATCCCCTATATTCTCCTGTGTGGCAAGATAACCAGTTTAGAGTTTATGTTATTCCTTCCCTAAGCCAAATTCAATGAGAGTACAGTTGACCCTTTCCCTTTTGCCTTCCTGTTCTTCCTTTCCATTGTAATTATTATCCCTAGCCTCTTCTTTATGAGATGATTAACCCCATTCTCTCTCTCCCTGTCTCCTCTCATTCTAATCCTCTCCCGCCACCGAATTTCACCTTTTAAAGAATAATCCCTTCCTATTCAATTGATTCTGTGCCCTCTATCTACATATATCTGTGCATACTCATATATGTATTCATATGCATAGATAAACCCTCCTATATATAGACATATATGTATGTATACATGCACACACATACACACATGCATATGCATTATATGTGTGTATGTATGTGTGTATGTATGCATGTATGTATGCATGTATTCCCTTAACCTATTCTCATACTAAGAAAAGTTTCATGAGTTACAATGATCATTTTTTCATCTTGGCATATAGATACTTCAACTTTGATAACCTCCTTATGATTTCTTTTCCATGTTTGCCTTCTCATGCTTCTTGTATCTGAGTGTCAGTTCTGCTCCATCTCAGTTCGTGCTCCTTCTTTTATATGGTGGTTTTCCTTCATTTCTCTCACTTCCTGTTGTGTCAGGTAGTTCCTCCCACCTTCAAATAACAATGGGCTCAAACAACGTGCTAAATCCTTAAGTAGCTGAAACAGAGTGCTAAGTACTTGTCTCCTTGGAATAACAAGAAGTTAATACAAAACTTTGCTTTGGGGATGGTAGAACCAACTCACCTACCTCTAAGTCAAATCTTCTTTCCATTAAATGATGCTTTTCTAGATCAAATGAATGTACACCATGATTATGACTAGGTTATTTGGTTCATTCAATAAATTCACCAAAATGTAGTCAGGTGAATTAAGAGGGAAAATGTGTATCGATAACTTTTATTTTTGTTGTTGTTATTATTATTCTCATTATTATTATTAAATTAAAGTTTTCTTTATTTTAGTTTTAAAGCAGGAAAAGAACTCACTAATCTGGAATGTACTTTTTTCACAATTCGTTTTGAAGGAAAAAAAAGAGCCCCAAAGACCCATACATCTAAAATTTCTTCTATAATCTAATAATAATGGGGAAAAAATCTACTTGCAAATGCTAGAAAGTGGAACTGGAAAAACATGAAGGAGTGTTGGGATTCAGAGAATTCTCTTGTGTGGCTTTAACTGCACTGTCATTCATTGTGGATAAACTTATGCCAGAGTCTTGTTTAAAAACTGAGGTGTTGACTAGACAGAATGGAATAAGGTGAATTAGGAAATGGTGATGTACTAGACTCAAATGTGGTCATTAATTGCTCAAGATCACTTTAGCAAGAAATGTCCAGTGGATTGGTGGAAGGATTTGTGCTTAGCCCTCTATTTCCTTCTCCTCCTCCTCTTCTTCTTCCTTCTCCTCAACTTCCTCCTTCAAGATTCAATATTTTTTAATAAACTGTGATACTAACCCGAAGTTGATAAAAATATTTAATATGGACACATGTAAAATATTGGAATTTCATTAAAAAATTCTTGACACATGCATGATAAAGTAGGTTTCCCTAGACAAGTATGGGTCTTGAAAAAATGCTAGGGATGACAGTGGGCCACAAGTACAATGGAAATTTTCAGTGAAGAAAGTAAGCAGAGACTTTAGTGTTGTGCCTAGATCAAAAGGGGCAATCCTCTGCCCTTGTAAGATTGTATCTAGTGCATTATGTCAAGTACTGTTGCAACAGGATCCTAGAGGAGGTTGATAAAAATCAGAATAACAATTGAAGGATGGCAAACGTCATGAGAGAGTTCATGCTATATAAGAGTTTCCTCCAGGAACTGAGAATTCTGTATTTGAGAAAGAGAAGAATTGTGAGCTAAAACCTGTCTTTACGGGAATAAACATTTATCTAGGACCCACTAAAGGCCAGGCACTGTGCTAAGATTATTACAAATCTCACTTGATCCTCATAACAACCACGTGAGGTAGATGGTATCATAATCCCTGTTTTACACTTAAAGAAACTGAGGCCAATAAGAGTTAAATGACTTGAGGGGGCTCACAAAAACTAGTAAGATCTGAGGACACATTTGAACTATGTTCTTCCTGATTACAGAACCAGTGCTTCACCCAGTGTGCCTTTCAGGTGCTTATAATGGATTGTCTTGGGAGTCAAGGGGCATCTACTCATTGGTGCTCTTGAAAGTCTACATGACCAGTTATCAGGCATATAAAACAGGGAATTTCTACCAAGTGATGGGGGTAAAGGTAATAGCATCCAAGGCCCTCAGGGACATGAACTTCTGTGAATACCTTGGTTAGAGATCAGGGACTTCTAATGAACTTTTATGAAGTATTCTACTATTACTTTCCACTTCACTCAGGAAAGTTATTAAATTCACTTATCTTCTAATTAGATTGCTCACAATTCTATTTTGATGAAGAAATTTTTAACCAAAAACTACAAGCAATAAGCCTGAATGGGAAGAAATACCCAATTTCTATTGGATTTGTATCTAAATATGAAAGGGGAAAAAGAATTAAATCTTCATCAATATGATGTCAATATTTTCAGTAACATATGACTTATTATGTTCAGGTCCTCATTACAAGAATAGACATAGCAAGATCATTAATTCATATGTTAGGTTTCATTCATTGCTGTGTTCAACATCATCAATTATTTGTAGCCCAAACTTCTGGTGATGAGCAGCTCTTTATTTAGGTAGAAGAATCTCTGGTCAACAGACACCCTTCCTTTCCTCAAATGGCATATGAGGCATTCCCTTTGCTACTTCCTTCTCCAACCAATTTTTCAGAGGGGTTGTGTCACTAAAACAGATTTTACATTTCTGGGTCCACCTTGATTTTTTGTTTCTTTTTTTTTTGGTCCATATTTGCAATTTAATCTGTGTAGAGAACTCCGGGTATGAAAATTCTCTTCACAGATACAAATCTGAAATTTTCATGTAATTTAAGTCTTAGAGAGACCCCAAGGGACACTGAAAAGTTTAATGGCTTGACCTTAGTGATTCGCGTAGTATATATCAGAGGCAGAATTAAAACTGAGGTCTTAATTTCATTCCTAGAATATAAACTCATTGAGGCCAAAGAAGGATTTATTTTTGTCCTTCTGTCCCTAGCACCTAACAGAGTATGTGACAAAAAAGTGGGCTATTAGTAAATGCTTAATGAAACAAATTAAATTAAATTCCTAATTTTGAAGTGTGGCATCTATCTGTTCGGCTGCTGTCTTCACTCTGATATCTGACTACATACAGAGAACATTCTTATTTCAGCAAAGGCGAGATAAAATAAACTGTCAAATTCCTTCTAATTCTGAGTTTCTGTGATTCTGTGAAATATATTATCACAACTAAGCCAAAATAAGCTTAATCTACCTGATCCCCACTTTCTTTCTCTGTAAAACTGAGATAATGATGCTTGGACTGCCTTCCTTCCAAGATTGTTGTGGGAATCAGATGAGATAATGGAGTTAGAGTGCTTTCTAAGTCATAAAAAGCTGTATAACAGCAGCTATCTCTATTATGCTGTTGTCTTTGAGTAATTGGATACACCTCATCTATGACTTATGGTGTTGCTACATCCTGCAAATGGCTTCTGATGTGTTAAGCAAGTGATGAAGGGTACATCTTTTTAAGCTCATGAAGAGGCGTTCTCTCCATTTTCACCACCTCTCCCTAACACATATTATAAATATCTGGTAAGATGGAAGACTATGACAGATCCCTCTTGTCCCATGCTCTTAAAAGCAAAATGACAAGGCCACTAGCAGAGAACACAAATGGAATTAATCTTCATTCTTTCCTATGTTAATCACCTAAGAGTCCCTTTGGTGGCTGGGAAGCATCAAAGAATCAAGACTAGAATTTAACATCTATGGTTTGAGAATGGCATTCAAATCTGAATTCAAATCTGGATGTTTCAATCCTATTCACCTCTTGGTGACCCTATTTGATATTTTCTAGACAATGATACTGGAGTGGTTGGATAATTCCTTCTCCAACGTTTTTTAAGATGAAGAACTCTGTCAAATGGGATCAAGTGACTTGCCCAGGGTCACACAGATAGTATTTGAGGCTGCATTTGAATTCATGAAGATAAGCCTTCCTCATTCCCTGTCCATTTTTCTATCCACTGTGTGATCTAGCTTCTCCCCAAATTCTATGTCTGGCAATTTTTGGGTATGAAACTATGGATAAGTTTTTTTAATCGCTCAGTTTCAGTTTTCCTCATAGGAAAAGTGGTTCAGATGAATGAGAGAGGCCTAGCTAGTGATAGTACTTTGACATTCGCAGACCTTCAAAGCCTAGTTCAGGTGTCTCCTTGATCAAGAAGTGATGATATCTTTGTCTCCCTAGGATTTTCTATTAATTGTGTGATTTATTTATCTAACTATCCATTAATTCATTACTTCATTCATTCAACAGATATTTATTTCTATCCATAGTGTGCCAAGCACTATACTGAGAACTAAAATTTTCTATTGCTGTTGTCATTGTAGTTCTTGTTTTGTTTTGTTTTTAAGACAGAATCCCTTCACACAAGGACCTTTCTTTCAAGTTAGGCAATCAGTTAGTCAGTTATAGGCATTTCTTAAGTGCTTACTACATTCCAGAGAGTATGATGAATTTTGGAGACAAAATAAGACAAAAGACAAGTTGCCAGTCTCAGAACCCCACAGCCTAAAGGGAGAGACAACATGCAAACAATTATGTACAAACATGAAAAAATCTGAAACTGAAGATTCGAGAAAGGAAATAACCTGTTGGACCCTGGGAGACAGCACATAACCACAGTATTAAAAACTCAACAGTAACAATACACTACTCATATCTACAGCTAAAACGACCTCAGAAGTTCTCCAGCTTAATCCCTTCATGAGTCTCCAGAAACTGAAGTGAGTTGCCCAGTATCACACAGAGAGTATCTGGTTTAAATCCAAGTCCTCTGACTCCAGAGGAGTATTTTCCCCTATATAACACTACTTATCATACAAGAAAGGCATCTTATTCTCGAATTGTCTGGATACAAACAGGAGAAAACTTGAAAACTGGGCCTGTCATCCATCAAAAGTAGCTGCCAGACAAGTGCAGTTTCTTTGTATCCAATTACCTATGTATCAAATTGCTTCCTTGATCATAAGTCTTTGGATCAAATGGTCAATGTTTCCTCATTGGGCTTTTATTTGTGTGCTTTTCTTCATTCTCATCTATGAAGTAAGAGTTGCCTCCTACTTGTTTTGCTAAATAACATCTTGTGAAACAGGTTCAGAATTCCCCCTGACAATATTGTTTTTACACATGGGATTCACAGAGAGGGTCTTTCTAGTTATCATAACCAATCTCCCACACAGAAACAGAAGTTAATTAGCCAATGTATAAGACTGATGCTGAATATTCATTTTTCTCTTTATTTTAAAGCCTGAGATGAAATGATTAAAAATGAGAACCAAGAGATTAACATCAATTCTATCAAGATTTCACAGCTGCAAAGAACCAAATTCAAGCTTGATGTCAGGAAAATGTCTTATCAATTGGTGGTAGTCAAAATTAGGATAAACGATCTCAGAAAGCAGCATTTTTTTCGCATCTTCCCCAATTAGAATTTAAGCTCCCTACGGACAGGAATTCTTTCCTTTTGTTTGCTTAATATCCCCTGTGTTCAGCACAGAACCTGATGCATCATGAGCACTGCATACACACAGATTGACTGCCTATCATTTCATAGAACCTCACCTGTGCTTGGACCATTATCATTGTGTGAACATTATTTTACAGAAATGTCTGACAGTTCTATATTACCATTGAAAAGTCATGCTTAAAGACTGATGCCTTCCAGAGAAAATATGTATCTCTCTCTATCTCTACCTCTATTTTTGCCTTGGTCTCTATATCTGCATATGTATCTGCATAGACCTATACCTATGTCTATGTCTATGTCTATGTCTCTGTCTGTGTCTATGTCTATGCCTGTGTCTATGTCTATGCCTGTGTCTATGTCTATGTCTGTGTCTGTGTCTATGTCTATGTCTGTGTCTATGTCTATGTCTGTGTCTGTGTCTATGTCTATGTTTATGTCTATGTCTATGTCTATGTCTATGTCTATGTCTATATGTCTGTCTATGCCAGTGTCTGTGTCTGTGTCTGTGTCTGTGTCTGGGTCTGTGCCTGGGTCTGTGCCTATGTCTATGTCTATGTCTATGTCTGTCTATGTCTATGTCTATGTCTATGTCTATGTCTATGTCTATGTCTATGTCTATGTCTATGTCTATGTCCATGTCCATGTCCATATCCATATCACCTATATCTATATCTATCCATATCCATATCTAACCTATATCCATATCTATACTCTTACCCATTACATATACATATATACATATGTGTGTATGTGTTTATGTATTTCCTTCCATGTCATCATGTTCACCATGAGATTTTTATTTCTTTTACTCAGTCTCTCTCTCTCTGTCTCTCTCTGTCTCTCTCTGTCTCTCTCTCTCTCTCTCTTTCACACACACACACACACACAAAGAATTTGGTATGGTGACATCTATTAAAACCATTGCTTTTAAATTTTATTGATTGAATGTTATGCCTGGGGATTCTGGGAAAGGTTTTGTCTAAATAATGATCTTACATATTTTCTCAGTAGATAAAGGTTGAAAAAAGTATCTTTTCTGAATAATTCATATAAAATACACCCTTAGCTTAGTGAGATGAGGACAACTACCCACAAAACTACAAATGTTAAGAAATAGAATCAGCCAACCACTGAGGACCAAAGAGATGTAAGTAGTTCCTGATAGCTCCCTCTGTTATACCATGAAATCTTTCTAGCTTCTGGGATGAAAATGGTAATCATAGAGTTTGGTTCACATTATTGAACAGTGTCAGGCAAGTGGTTAGCAGTGCCCCCTGGTTATTTAATTTTTAATGATGTCTATCACTGGGCTGTTGTGTTGAATTCCTATTACAAACCACAAAGTAACACATAGATGTAAATCATTCTCATCATCTCATTTTATAGAGATTGTCACAATTTTCTATTTCTTAGTCTCTAAGTTTCTCAAGTGTGAAGACATAGTAAGCATCATCTGCCTGTCAAGATGTTAATTAAAGCTTCATGTATGAAATTCGACCAGGAAAGTTATTTGAAAGGTCCTTCTTGGATATCCCCAACGAGCATGAGGTCTTAATGTCTTTCTAATACTGGATCTAAGGACAAAGAGGTGTGTGAGTGGGAGGTGGGGCAGGGGAGACAGAGACACCATAAAATGACAATATGATGCCAGCAATGAGTAGAGTGTGAGAGAATGACAGGAAAGTTGAGGTGGAGCTGATGTCCACATAAATATGACTCAGGAATAATAAATGCCTTTGATAGAACTGAAAAACTGAAGTAGATATCTTCACAATTGCCTCTTTGATTTGTGTCAGGTACATCAAATTAATCAGTTCTACTGATCTTTCTACTTATTTTGGTATAGATTCATCTATTTATCCCTCTATCATGTACCCTTCTATTTTCATCTGTTATTCTATATGTGTATGAATGTCTGCATCTATCTGTCATCTTACTATCATCTCTCTCTCTCTCTCTCTCTCTCTCTCTCTCTCTCTCTCTCTCTCTCTCTCCCTCTCTGTTTGTCTGTCTGTCTCTCTCTCTGTCTCTCTGTCTCTCTATCTCTATCTACACATCTGTCTGTCTGTCCGTCTATCTAGCCAGCTAACTACCTGTCTTCCATATGAGGAAACAGAAATGAAGGAGGTTTAGTAATTTGCTCATAATCACACTGTTGGTATGTATTAGCATCATAATCTGCTCTCAGGCTTTGTAAGCCTAATGTTCTTTCCATTCCATACTGCTTCTTTCATTTGAATCCCCCTTATGACTCTAAGACTCACTGTGTGAACCACAGGCAAACGACTTCACCCTTCTCAGTTTCATTTACCACATCTGTAGAATTGTAATAATGAGTTATAAAAGGCTTGTGGAGAAAGTTCTCTCTCTATTTGGAAGTTCTACAAAAGTATGAACCATGGTAATGGTAATTGTGATAATGGCGATCAGATTCCCTTTACCCATAAAGTAAAACTAAAATAAAAATTAAGAAGGGCTGTAATGAATATGAGTAAAACAGTTTGTCCCCTGAGGGACTCTAGGAGTGGGAGCTCTTCTGCCACCAAGAAGCAGTACAGCTCCTGTCTGGGGGGTCTATGCTCTATTAATCTCCAATAATAATCACTGGCTGCAGACATAAATGTTTTATTACTCCTAAATGAACACACTAGTGTAATTGAAAAATCTCAATGAGAAATTCATGCCATTGCTCTGTCCCATCTCCTCAGTGGCCAGACACATTCTTCATGACTAATTTGGTGTTTCCAGTTGGCTAGGTGACTTGTTAGTTTTAAATTACAAATTTTTTTGTCCCTCAGTCTCAGAGAGCAGGGAATACTTCAGCACAAACCCATCTTTGAAAATACCACAGAGAGGGCTGGTGGACAGGTATTTTTTGACAATGAAGATGTGGGCTTTCAATCTGAGGGATGAGGACCACATTATAAAGCATTAGAATGGAATGAATGGGACACAGCATCAGCTTGGTGAATGGGCACCCGTAAAGGAATATAAAGTCATCCCTGCAAATGCCAATTTGTTTTTAGGCCATGGCTGAAGAAAAAGAGGTTGAGCTCTAGTCTCCATAGGCTGCTGGTACAGAGTACTGGATTAGAAGTCAGATAATAAAATCTGGAAGTCAAGTATTGGTGACTTCAAGTCATGTTTCTTTGACTAGGTTAATTGAATTCCCTGGGCCTCAGTCTCTTCACCTTTACCATGAGGAGGTTGGAGAGGACCTCACTATTAAACGTCTAGATGGAGAAAGGAACTGAAAGTTGACCTCCATTCCAGGGATAAGGAAACTGAGTCCCAGTAAGATGAACTGACTTGCTCCAAGTCCTACAGAGTGTTAGAGGTGGGATTTGAACCCTGGTTCTTTTTTTTTTTAAGTTTTAATACTTAAGGGGGTAAGTCTAATTTATTTATTTTTTTTAATTTTACTTTATTTTCTTGGTTACATCATTCATTTCCACAAGGTTTTGAGTTACAAATTTTCTCCCCTTTTTGCCCCTACCCCCCAGCCCAGAACATTGATCCCAATGTAAGGCCCCTCCCACAATCTGTTCCCTTTTATGCCCTCCTCCAACACTCCTCTAGCTTCCTAGCAGGGCAAGGAAGGGCTCACTGCCCCCGTCCAAGTATGTATTATTTCCCAGTTGCATTTGATTGTATAGCTTTAAATGCTAGATTCTTGCAATTCCTCCCCTGTCACCCACTCCCACTGGGTGGAGTAGCAATTCAATACAGGCTGTACCTGCGTAATTACACAGGACATCTCCATGGTGGGCAAA